>LJIJ01001868.1:0-34954 GCA_001718145.1 Orchesella cincta
TTTGTGGTATTTTTGTTTGTTTAGTAGAAACGGAAGTTCACATAGGGAAAGGGAAATACTGGATAGGGTAGCACAAACAAATGAGACATATGATATAAATATTTATAGTAGACCCCCATATCAAGACTTGTATCAGTAACGTATCATACCTTCTTTCAATATAATAAAGAATATCAATCACCTGATGCCAAATTTTAATACAAATACTAAGTATACTTTGTACTATTAGCAAATCCTATTACAGGTTATCATAATTTGTTTTAATTCGGGAGTGGTCCTGTATCTAGTTGTGTCAAGTTGTGCTAAAAAAACTAAGAATTTGAAATTGTAGGTATTGCGTTTGGTTATTTCTCCAAGCTAGAAAGGTAGTTGATAATATTAAAATAATATAATGATTATTATCTGTATCATCTGGAAATTACAAGGTGATGAATATGAAGTGTATATATTTTTGAATTGGTCAAAACTAACTGAATTATATTTATTTTAAATTATAGACAAAGAAGGCTAGTCGAGCTTGCAGTTTTAAATCATCTGGTGGGTTAATTATGAACCAAAAACTTCCAACATGTCCTGGAAAACACCACACCTCTCCGAGATTACAGATTTGCAATTTTCCTGGAAATGGCACTGACGGTCAAGGGTGTAGTGGGGTCGGCATGACTAAATGTGAGAGTAATAGTGGGAACCCGGATGATGATAGAATTTTACTTCATCCATTTGATTACATTCGTTCGCTTCCTGGTAAAGGTGTGCGCTCAAAATTGGCCGTTGCGTTTAACTACTGTTAAATGTCAACCCTGAGATCCTTAGTAAAGTTTGTGATATCATGGAAATGCTGCACAATGCGTCATTACTGTAAGTTTAATATTTGATTGCTTCTTGTTTCAGTAGTTTTATATTTTAAACATTTCATAATCTTTTGTTTACAGGATTGATGATATTGAAGATGGAAGCGAGCTACGAAGGGGACAGCCAGTTGCACATGCCATATTTGGTGTCCCACAAACAATCAACGCTGCAAATTATGTATATTTCATCGCTCTGGAGCGAGTTCTTGGATTAAATCATCCGAAGGTAATTATTATTACCACAGATCGGCGCTATATTGCTTTTGCACAACGATTATAATACTGTACACTTTTTTTGTAACATCAAGTGAAGTATTTTTAATTCTCCAAATAATTTAACCTAAATAAAGTTAACTTTCAAACTCTTATCATAGGCAGTAAAGTTTTCACAGAACAGTTACTGGAATTGCACCGTGGGCAAGGAATGGAATTTATTGGCGTGATAATTTCATCTGCCCTAGTGAAACCCAATATAAGGAGACAATTGTGAAAAGTACTATCAATAATTATTAATATAGATGTAAATTGTAAACAGCAAGATTTAAATTTATGTTCATGTATTAATTTTTGTCATTTTTGTATTTATTTAGAAACTGGAGGACTGTTTATGCTGGGCATAAGATTGTTACAGTTGTTCAGTGACTATCAGAGTGATCTTCAAAATATAGTCTCTATGCTTGGCTTGTACTTCCAAATCCGGGATGACTATGCTAATTTGATGTTAGCTGAGGTATGAATTTACCTAACATGTCTAAACCAAGTCCTAATTTTTAAATGTAGAATAAGAATAGTAAATCATGGACAGTAAATCAATCATATAAGTTCTTTCAATGATTTTCAGTACTGCGAAAATAAAAGCTTTTGTGAAGACCTGACTGAGGGGAAATTTAGTTTTCCAGTGATACATGCTATTCATTCACATCCTGAGGATAACCAGATCCAGTGCATTCTTAAGCAAAGAACAAAGAATATAGATTTGAAAAAGTATTTTGTGTCGTTGCTGGACAAGTTTGGATCTCTTAAATATACTGAAACTGCGTTGCGACAACTGGAGCAAGAACTGCGCGATGAAACGGCTGTGCTAGGAGGAAACCCTTACCTCATGGCGTTGATGGATGAACTTACTGCTTCCATTCCTAAGTAATTAAGTAGGAATTAGGCACAAAAGTTTTAAGCTTGTTATGTGGAGTACTTACCAGAAAATTTGTTTTTTCAAAACAATACAAAACAGTTGATGTTTTAGGACTGCAGACATAGGAAGTTTATACGATATTTTTCATTTTTATTATGACTCGTTTACTAGGGGTTGGTAAATGTTAGCTAAAAGTAAACGGTAGCTGTTGTGACATATATGAATATTCCCATTGAAATTGAACTGCTTCAGTAGATGGCTGATCTATATATAGACTAGTATCAATGCGTTAAAATTGATAAAATCTTCATGTAATTGTAATGATCGGTATTATTCAAAGAATCGACATATTCATATTGACATTCATTCGAAATCTCGAACATTGTGACTTGAGGTTCAAAGTTGACAATAATTGCTGGTATGAACTAAAAGAATCAAAATTACGATAAATAAATGTATGAGCTGTTGAACGTACTATCAAAGTTGATCAAACAATCATTTCATGACATTTATTTTAGGTGATTGTAGGGTTTTTATGTTTTTATTCACTTGCGGACCAAAACGGACTATCTGGCTTACATATTTTTGCTATATTTATTATGTTTCTTCAACTTAATTTAAACGCTGACAACTTGGCAATGTGTCTCATATAAATGTCAAATTTAACCCAGGCTTTAACTATTCCAAGTCTCTCTGTTCTACTTTTGTTTTCTCATTCGTTCATTTAATTAATTAGTATAATTATTTATATTACGTTTGCAACCAAAACTATCGCCCCGTAAAATTTTATTCACTGACTTTATCTTTCCAACTCGACCTGAGACCACTTCAGTACTAATATGAATATGTACTCAATAAAACTTTTGTAGTCTTTAGAGCATCCAGACACAACCTTAACCATTAATATTCTGTATATAACTAGTTTTTACAGCAAGTTTGCATTTTGTAATAAATTAAGTAAATGTTTTAATTGTTTAGCGGCTGAGGACAAACAGGGGTATGCATACACAGTAACAAATAAATAAACCTGGAAAAAGATGCTAATCATACCATAACCAACTGAACTAAAATCTTGAGCTCTCACAAAATCAAGTAAATATTGATCCCCAATTCGATGCTGAAATATCTTTCCAGTTAAAACTAGAAAGATTATGCAAAAGCATGTTTGCATACGGTGTTGTTGTGTCTAGATTAAGCATAGAGTACTTTTTCTTTGTTCATTCCCACGTATGTTTAAATGTAGTACGGGCATGCATTTTATGTGTTGTGTAGAATGTGTGTTTTTGTGAGCGAGAAGAGTTCATTCTCAATCTTTCCGGTTTTTACTCTCGTGTAAGAGGCTAGCGTGAACGGAATTGAGTTCATTATTAATTATTGTTGTTTAATTAATTGTTGTTGTCCTTAAGTGGAAAGGTAATCTTGGTTTGTCAGGAAATAAAGATTATACGTAAAATTACACAAGTTGGTGTATTTTGTAGTTATCGATTTTGATTATCATTGACTTTTATCCCTATCGAGGGATAAGCAGCTTTGGAGGCGAATCATAACCGGTGGTTGTGGAGGTAGTCTCAACATATTTGGTGACCCCGACGTGACATAGTCCAACGTAACGTGACGTGTCACAGATAACCATCATCGATAAACAGTTAAGGTGTCTAGATAAGTGTTCAAAATGGATAAACTAAAGGCCAAACGTGGAACGCAGAGAAGACACATCACACTCCTGTGCAATAATGTCGACAGTGAGTTGAAGCTTACGCCGCCAAATGCTTCATTGTTGAAGATATTACTTCAAAAGCTGGTGACGGGGCACGAGAAGCTAGCCTCAATGGATTATGAAGTCATGAACTATCTAGTTGAAGGCGATGCTGATGAAGCGCTCCTGGACGAGGAGCAAGAAGAAGCTTCAGAATATGAAACGAAGATATTGACGGCAAAACAAGGAATTGAAATAGCCGTAAACCCAGTACAGGATGTTGGAACATCGGTAGGTGGAAGCCACGATGGGAGAGGGACAACTCGACAGTACAAGCTGCCTAAAGTGGAGCTTAAGAAGTTCAATGGAGAAATCAAGAACTGGTTGAGTTGGTGGGCCCAATTCCAGAAGATCAATGATGATAACGAGCTACACACTACGGACAAATTTCAGTATTTGGTCCAGTCCATCATTCCTGGTACCCGTGCAGCGCAGCTGGTAAATAGCTACCCTCAAACAGAAGATAACTATGAGAAGGTCATCCAAGCTCTGAAGGAAAGGTTCGGAAGGGAGTCGCTTCTCAAGCATGTTTACGTGAGGGAGCTGCAAAAGTTAGTGATGAGCAGCGTCTTATCAAAGGAAGCAGTGAAGGCGTCGACATTATACGATAAGTTGGAGTCCCATTTACGGGCATTGGAATCGTTAGGAATTAAAAGTGATGTAATGTCATTGTTTTTATTTCCATTTGTTGAGTCGAGCCTTTCAAATGATCTGCTAATTGCGTGGCAGCGAAGCCCACTGAGCGGACTGGATGGAACTCAGGAAAACCCACCAGTGACCGAATTGGATCTTCTTATGCGGTTTCTGAAGAAAGAAGCTGAAAATGAAGATAAACGTGACATAGTGCATGCTGGATTTGAGTCAATGTCGTTGACAGAAAAGAAGAAGAAAGTTCGTTCTAGCCAGCCAGACACGAGTCAAGAAGTAGTGCCTACAGCAGCTGGTTTGCTGACTGGGAAGGCTGAAGAATGCCCATTTTGTGGAAAGCAAGGACACAGCGGTGAAAGTTGTTGGAAAGCCGTGAAAATGCCCTTGTCAGTCAAAAATGACATTCTGAAGAAAAAGAGAAGGTGCTTCAAGTGCACTAGCAGCGGACATCGATCCAGGGAATGTGCTGCAAAATTAAAATGTGAATTGTGTGGTGGTGCTCATTTACGGGTGATGTGTTCTCAGATGCCTGTAAATCAGACCAGCCAAACTGTTGTTGAAGAGAAGAGTAACACAGAGGGTGGAACGGGCCAAGACGTCAGTGTTAACGTAAATGCCAACCAGAGCTGCCGAAGTGACGTGTTACTGCTTACTCAACTCGTAAGGGTCAGTGGTCAGAAAGGGCCATTGAAAGTGAGGATTATCTATGATCATGGGAGTCAAACCAGTCATATCACAACTGGAGTGGCAACTGCTGTTGGAAGTGCCATTGTTGGTGAAAGCTGGAACAAGAGTATCCTGTTTGGTGGAATTGTGACTGAGGCTAAGAAGGTCAACCATCGTGAAGTAAGACTACAGGGACTGGACTCCAACCAAGGATATAGGATGATCCTAAAAGAAAGAAAGACCATCGTGCATGGGATTCCAAGGGTGCCTCGAGGAACATGGATTGAAGACCTCAAGAAGAAAGGCATAAAGATAAGTGACCTTGAAGGAAGCCCATTTGATTTGGATGGCATAGAGATACTCATTGGCATGGATTTAATGGGTAAATTGATGACAGGACGGACTGAGAAGACTGGCAACGGAATGATAGCAATGGAGACTGTATTTGGGTGGACACTTGGAGGACCCGTAAAAGCAGCAACATCATTAGCCAGTACGTCAATCAACATGATAATGTCGGAATTTGACATTGAACGGTTCTGGAGACTTGAAGAAATGGGGATTAAGGATCCAATTGATAAGAAGACTCCAGATGAGGAAGATTTACAAGCAAAGCAACACTTTGAAGAGAATGTACGACGTAACGAAGATGGCCGTTATGTAGTTGCTCTACCGTGGGTAGAAAAGAAGGAAAATCTTCCTAGCAATCGCCTTGTAGCAGAGAAAAGATTGATGAATGTGACACAACGCCTCCAACGGAATGAAGAGGATTATGTGAAGTACGATGAAGTCATTCAATCTTGGCTACAGGAAGGAATCATTGAAGAGGTTCAAGATTTGGCACAAGAAAATGTGCATTATTTGCCACATCGACCAGTGTATAAGGACAGCACGACCACGCCTATACGACCTGTGTTTGATGCGAGCTGCAAGGTTGCAGGGAAGCCGTCCCTCAACGAATGTTTGTATAAGGGACCGAATTTGATTGAAGAAATTCCAAATGTTATGCTGCGATTCCGTGAGAGGAAAGTAGGAGTAACGGCGGATATCCGTAAAGCCTTCCAAACGATTGATGTGAAGGAGGAAGACCGCAACTACCTACGATTTCTGTGGTGGACCGAAAAGAAAGCAGTGAAAGTGCTACGTCATGTACGTGTGGTATTTGGCGTCAACTGCAGTCCATATCTGTTAGCAGCAGTGATTAAGGTGCATTTGGAATCAGTCCCAGACGAATTGAAGCCTGTTGTAGGCAAGTTTATGAAGTCCTTGTACGTGGACAATAGTGTGACATCCGTGGATTCGTGTGAGCAGTACCAACTCTACCGGGAAACGATGACTTCGTTGTTGGCGGATGCTCAAATGGTTCTGAGACAATGGGAGTGCTCTGTTGGGGATGCTACCGAAATCAGCTCGCATATTGACTGTGGGTGTGGATTGGTGGCAGGCAACAACACTCTGGAGTCGACGACCAACGTCCTCGGATTGCTGTGGGACAAAGAGAAAGATGTCCTAAAGATTGATCTCCCATCTGGAAGTGATGTGGAGATATTGACAAAGAGAAAGTTGCTGTCAGTTATCCATCGTGTGTATGATCCGATTGGATACACATCTCCAGCTACCATTCATCTCAAGATTATTCTCCAGGAAGTTTGGAAGGAGAAACAGAAGTGGGATGACGAGCTCTCGGAGGAGGTGAAGGACAGATTCATCAAGTGGTATACTGAAATTGACCATTTGAAGCAAGTCGAAGTGCCCAGATGTGCAATGGGATCTCAACTTGATACAGAACTGCATGTGTTCTGTGATGCAAGCAAGAATGCTTATGCTGCTGTTGTGTATGCAAGATACACAGTTAAAGATAAAGTGAAAGTGCAATTGCTATTAGCAAAAGCTCGCGTGGCTCCACCGAAGAAGTGCACCATACCCAGATTAGAACTTATGGCCTGCTTGGTGGGAGCACGTTTATGCAAAACCGTTGTTGATGCTCTGGAATGGAGAGAAGTATCCATTACATATTGGAGTGACAGCTCTACTGCGCTCGCCTGGATCCGTCGAAATGAGGACTGGGGAACTTTTGTTGGCAACAGGGTACGAGACGTACTGAAGATCAGCAGAAGTGAGCAGTGGAGGTTCGTTCCTGGCGTTTTGAACCCGGCTGATTTCCCATCCCGTGGCTGCAGTCCAAAGGAGCTGCTTCATTCGAGATGGTGGGAGGGACCCTCATGGTTAAGGAACAAAGATGAATGGCCTACCATGGAAGAGAAAGCCGAGGAAAACGATGTGAGTATGGAGAAAAAGAAGACAACGGCATCACTAGCCCATGTGGAGGCACCCCTGAAGACTTGTTGGTTTGGAATGAGACCGCTCACTGAAGAAGGCGGAGAGCCAGAGTGGTACTCATCATACAACAAGAACGTGAGAATAATGGCCTTGGTTATGCGCGCAGCTAAGAAGTTCAAAAGGAAATCTGATGGTGCGATAACTATGTGGCCAACAATGGAAGAAATGAAAGCTGGAGAGGTGATGCTACTCAAGATCGTTCAGGATGATTGTTTTGATCCCAACTTGTCAAGCATTTGTGGGATACAACTCCTGAAAATGAATGGGCTACTAAGAGTGAAGACGAAGCTGTTGAATCGCGAGGATGCTGAGGATTTCCGGTTCCCGATTGTTTTGCCGAGGTCTCACCCCCTGGTAGCATTGTTGATAAGAGAAGCCCATCTTGCTCACAATCATGCAGGAGCGCAGTTTTTGTGGAGTAAGTTGAGGCAGAAGTACTGGATTCTCAACGGAAAGAGGACCATCAAGAGCGTCATCAAGGCTTGTGTACCTTGCAGACGGTACGACGCTAAACACTTTGAGGTGGAACCTGCATCACTACCAGAATACCGCGTAGCAGACGCTGAAGTATTCGATACGACTGGAGTGGACTTGGCAGGACCTGTAATGCTGAGGGACAATTCTAAAGCGTGGATTGTTTTATACACATGTGCAGTGTATAGGTGTGTACACTTTGATGTAGTCACATCTCTCAGCTCTGAAGCTTTCCTTGGAAGTTTGGAAAGATTTGTGAATTTCTACGGCCGTCCAACTACTGTGTGCAGCGATAATGGCACGAACTTCGTTGGAGCAGCCGGATTGATGCGAGCTTTGGATTGGCCATCGCTTGAGAGAAAGTTCCAGGTGAAGATGATTCAATGGACTTTCAACCCACCTACAGCGGCTTGGTGGGGTGGCTGGTGGGAACGTCTGGTGCGCAGCATGAAGAACCAGTTGAGGCGCATGTTGGGCAGCTCCAGATTAACCTATGATGAATTGAGGACCTGTCTTTCATCTGTTCAAGCCACGATGAATGACAGACCGATAACAGGGATGACAGATGAGGACGAGTTGCTGGCTCTGACCCCAGCAATGTTCCTACATCCCAGCAGAGAAGCCCAGTTTCCGGAAGGAGTCGAGATTGGACCTAAGGAAATTCGGGGATCCTACAAGAAGATGAAGCGTATTCAAGGCAGCTTGCAGGAACGGTTTCGACGAGAGTACTTATCGCTTCTTGTCCAACGTGGGAAAGAAAAGCGGTGTCGAGTTCCTGAGGTTGGAGACGTCGTGCTGGTAGGATCTGAAAAGAAAAGATTTGCTTGGATTTTGGGGCGCGTGATGGAAGTGATTCCAGGCAGAGATGACAACGTTCGAGTAGCGAGAGTCAAGACTGCAGGAGGAGTTCTATTACGACCCATACAACGCTTGTTTCCTTTGGAGGTGTCATCAGCTGCAGCTATACCCGTGAAGAAAGAGGTGATTTTAGCAGCAAAAAGGACAACAGAGGAGAGCAAGGTGGATGTTGGTGAAATCGAGGAGAAAGCTTTCACCAAGTTTGGACGTAAGATCAAGAAACCTAGTCGTTTGGGATATTGATAAGTTGTGCTAGGTTAAGATTATGATTATGACGTCAATTATGATTGTAGTTCTTTTGTTTTCGAACTGTTTCTCGAACAAAAGAAGATGGGAGTGTATGTTGTGTCTAGATTAAGCATAGAGTACTTTTTCTTTGTTCATTCCCACTTATGTTTAAATGTAGTATGGGCATGCATTTTATGTGTTGTGTAGAATGTGTGTTTTTGTCGTGAGGAGCGTGAGCGAGAAGAGTTCATTCTCAATCTTTCCGGTTTTTACTCTCGTGTAAGAGGCTAGCGTGAACGGAATTGAGTTCATTATTAATTATTGTTGTTTAATTAATTGTTGTTGTCCTTAAGTGGAAAGGTAATCTTGGTTTGTCAGGAAATAAAGATTATACGTAAAATTACACAAGTTGGTGTATTTGTAGTTATCGATTTTGATTATCATTGACTTTTATCCCTATCGAGGGATAAGCAGCTTTGGAGGCGAATCATAACCGGTGGTTGTGGAGGTAGTCTCAACACACATTAAAACTCGTCCAGGGATGTAGAGACCGTATCTATTATGTATGTTTTGGTTACATGATATGTTAATGTATTTTCGATTCTGTTTACAGCCCATCCATCCATCCTACATGCCAGGAGTCCCATATCCTTCCGCAATAAGTTGTGTTTCGGTTAATAATTTTACAAATGAATGAAAGCGGGAATGAATTTCATTCATTCATAATCTTTAAACGCATCAGAACTGTCGTTTTTGCTATTATTGCCTTGATTCACACTCACAGACCAGGATGTAGGCTGGAGCTTATATGCAACACACATCCTTCCTCTCTGAGTTGAGCGGAACCTGCGACAACGAGAAAACGATGGTACTTTGGAAGTGATTAGCATTGTGCTCACGTAAAGTTGTTGATATGAATGAAGCACCTGATGCAAAAGGTGTTTCCCATCAAACACATCATTTAACCGGCAGAAAGCAAGCAAGGTGTAAATTGTTAAAGGAAGGAAGGTTATGGTTGTTGATTTTTGAACTGTTAGATCTTTTTATTTGATGCAACCATTCCTTCTTATAATCTCACTCATTCATACGAATAAAGAGTAAGTACTCACCTCAACATCTAACATCACATTTAATTCTTTCTTGACTTGCCCGCTGCACTGATGGGTAAATAACTATATTTTATCAGGTCATAAGATCATGGGAACCTGTGTTTTTTCGGCCATGAATTAAATCTATATCTGTATGAAAGTCATTTAGTATGAATCGTGCATAGCTTTTTTTGTGAATGAAAATGTAGATAGCATATGCGAACATCCTTCCTTTTCACTTTCAGTTTAATACATCTCCCACGTCAGGGTCTCAATCTCACCCCTTCCATTCGTTTTCCTTTTGTACTCTCATTCTGTTTCCGCTGAAAATGAGCACTGTCCGTCCGTTAAAAATTTATTAGTGGACCAAATCACGTCGGTCGTAAGCCACTAGCGGATTTCACACAGACTGGCAAAAATGCTTTGTTTGTCATTATCGCTTTCTCACAGCTTCTACAGATACGATACAGAATACGTAATTTCAATAGTTAATTGGTGACAGCCTACGCGAAAACTGTTAAGCTATATAGTAGTTCGCTTATGAAATAAGTCTTATCGCAAGTAATACCAATTGATTTTATGTATCTGGGGACAAAAGCAAAGTAAAATTTTATTACATATTTTTGACACTTCTGAAAATGAAGTTTGATAGGTTATTCTGCGTTTTATCTCAAACAAATAAACATAATATCCTTATGTATTGGCAAAGTGCTTATTTTGCGTCATACATATAGTAGGCCTTCAGCAATCTCAGCAATGGTGGCACTCACATTTGTAGGTTCAGCTGTAACAAAAGCGAGTCTTTGAAGTTGATAGTTTCCTTTGTAACCAATTTGAATAAGTGTCATTCCCACTGCTTCTGTTCAATTCGACCCACGCGTTTTGCTAGTTTGTCCTCCTTTCTTTCTGATACTCAACTTTCGTGTGTGGGCTTATAAATTTCATAAAACAAAAAAAGTTAGCAAGCCCACGTATCCTAATCACTGCTTTGCACTCTTCTATCGATTACATGAAATGCTTCCTTGATGTTCTCATATTTTGGTTCCTTTCTCCGGTGCTTCAATTTGATTGAACAGTACTTCTGTAACGATATAGGAGTATGAATCACGAAGTCCACAAAAGAAGTTGAAGATGAAAGGGAGAATCTACCCTGCTAATATTTTGCTATGAAATTATGAGAAACTAAGCTAAATCATATCGCAAGCTTTTTACTGCTAGCATTAATGCTTTCATACCCCTATAAATTAATCTAGCTCGTTACGTACATATACAGCGTTTATGAAGTACAAAAGGGTTCATATATTGCTGGAATGGGTTGCTGCTTGCGCTTGTTGCGTTATTCGATTTTGAACCCAGTTTACATTATTTCTCAAATAAACATATTTTAAGCTTACAATACAGAAAATGGATTGGCTTTGGATGCGTCATCCTTTTCTGTCATCATCATCATGATCATCCCATCACCATCATAATGACAAACAATATTGTAAAACTGGAACGGAAAGGAGATGAATTCGAATATATCTGCACCCATATGGGAACCCGAAATTTCCAGAATCTATGAGTAAATTTATTTCAGAATTGGAATCGATGAATTCGGCATTTAATTGGAATATTGAAACTAATCACCAATAATTATATCAACTGAAGATGAGATCAACAGGCAGAGATCCAACACAATTTTGGTGAATTATAATATATATTCTGATTTAGGAAAGTTTTGATAAGTATAATAATATGCACCTCCATGCTATTCTTGTGGAAAGGACACGGCAAGAGAACACATGAAATACAAACGATTCATAAGGTCTTTTCAGCTCAACAAGCAGATGATAAAATAGGGCTACTTTTGTGTTCTCGTGCTGAATCAGGCTACAGTGATTTGTGGAATGAAAGAATAAATGTAAGCGAGTAAGCATATGAGGGAGCTTTGGTGACTAATCCAGTGATGAAAGTAAATGCAGCTTCCTCATGCATGTTAAACTTGTGTGGTTTGAGCTTGGCACATCATAAAAGTTGTAACCCGAGAAGAGTTGTGTGTGACCCTACCACTCTCGGAGAGCTCTCATGATCATTACCATCATCATCGTGACCCATCACAATATCCGGATATTTCTGAGTGCCTTAAAAAGGACAAAAAATCTGAGACACGTCATAGCCATGAATCTGAATGATTGAGTCCTATGGACTTGCAGCAAAGGTTCATCTATATCACAAAATCATTTGCACTCATTGTAGCTTGTCACTGGCATATATTACTCATAATATAATCTGCAGTGTGTCGGACGGGAAATCGGAGATGAGAGCAGCTGCTACAGATATGTTTAATTTTCACAAGGCATACAAACACATGTACTTATACAAATCTCTATTATAAATGTTTGGGATATGGATTTTGGTGTGGTGCGTGCGAGCAATTTACAAAACTTTCACAACAACAACATATAACAATGCTTGCCGTTGTTTGCGTTTCTTTCTCACATATAAACCAATCTAGCAGTTAAAGGAAGCACATAAATAGGAGCCCCATTTTTCTTTGTAGCAGGACATCTCCCTAAAAGATCATCAGACAAAGATCGGATGACTAACAATGACGAGCTTTACATACAACAAGGTTTACAAACTGAAAGCAACTGAGCACAAAAAAGGATGAATGGATGAGTGCATCAATGAGAATGAATGAATCATAAAACCTGGAAATTGGGGAAATGACAACTGGAAATGGTTTATGGAAGTGTAAGTTGACCCTTAAGTAAAGGCAAATAGTTGGAAAATGGACATCCTAATGAATGTATGTCCTCTCCGTTCCGTAATACGGATGGACATCTGGTTGTGCACTTGAAGTCAAAAATGTGTGTGTGTTGACAACGCTCAAATTTAGGTATTATGTTTATTAACAAATATTGACAATCTTCCTTTTTCAGGCGCAAATGGTCTTCCTTTGTTGTGTTGCCAGTCCTCATGAATTGTTAAGCACTTGGTTGAGGTTTAAAAACATCATAAAAGGGAATGGATGACTAATAAGAGGTATGGACTCTTTAGAGCAATGGTGGAAAAACTGGAAACGGATGAGCGAGCGGACGGACGCATGCCCTTGACGTCTGCCGGACCGGAAGACAATTTGATCGTAAAAGATCCTTTCCTGTTGGACAGAATACAATCTTTTTAGAGTTGACCATTACAATAAATGGAAATCTACAAAAATTTAACATTACACGATGCTTTGAAGCATCTTAGTGTAATATTGTCAGTATTTGGGTAATGCATATTAATGTAGTGAATCTCAGGAAACTAGCTGCAAACTCTACATATAAGTTTTGAAAAATTGTAAAAATTTACTAAATTTAAAAACATCTTCTAGATTTCAAATTAGCTTCGCAGCATGTGGAATAAAGAAGAGTTGATTATGACCATTAGACTTCCGAATGCCTGTGAAATGCACATAAAGTACTTAATGTTATGCATTTTTGCACGTATCCGCTGTACCCATTTCACTTACGTTTGAATAAGACGAGCAAAACCCATTCATTGAACCCAAAAAGTATCACGATAAAGCCAGCTTTTACGCAATCGCTAATTATATTTCAGAGCTGGAAAAGAAAATTTGTCTGTTTTTTCTATTATTCATACAAAATATAAAGACAAGACTGTGAGATTTGGTTCATTCATCTCACATTATTTCGTCAAGTGGTACATGAAATTATGAACTGAATTGACTGGTGATTTGCAGATGAAACACATTTAAAGACAGCAGACAGACATTGCCTGATCTCTTCCGTCATGATACGAAGGTTAAATACACAAGACTGGACGTAATCTCCATCATCAGAATGTGGTGCATTATCCGTAGAAAATGCTGGCAAGGTCGTCCTCTTTACTGAATGAAAAAGTAAAGTGATACTATGAATCGCCTTTTGCGTAAAGAGATTGAAATCCATACGTACTATAATTATTATGTCAGATGTCCATAGATTCAAAATAGGACTTTTGCAGATATACATTGCCCTCCCAAATGGCTTACACGTATCTCAGCTTACGTTCCATTAGGGACTGGTCCTTGATGTGACCACGGACATTTCCAAAACTCCAATTAAGACTGTTCGCAGTTCGAATCGGTTTGGTATCAGTATCAGGAATTATTGACTTATCGCCCACTTGTTTTTGGATAATACATTATGTGGTTTTAATGAATCCTTGAGAATAAATTGCAGGGGTGGTTTCTAGTTAAGAGCATTACATTCAATGCCACTGCATCTAGTTAATACCAGTGCATTGGTTGTTACATTAGAATTTCGCACAATGCTTCAGGAGCAAATAATTTGATTTTGAATTCTAATTTCATGTGCACGCTAGATTTTAAACCAGCTTCCGTCCAAATTCCAACAGTTGTTGAAGAGATATTTTGCAAGTGTATACCTAAGCAGAAAATCATTATGCATGTATGGGACATTCACAATTCACAAACAAAGCCAATGTAGTCACAAGGTTTTTAAGTTTTTACCTTCAACAGCCTTGCTAGTTACTTCTATTTAACCGTTACATAGAAGCTTCATGCTATTACCACCACCGTCAGTTTATTAGAAGGCGAGCATAGAAGTGTTTAGGATTTGGGATTGACTGGATGGCCTCGAAAACCTCTACTTGACAGCTCTAGTAGAGTGGTGTAGGTTTGTTTAATGTGTGGATATACTATAGAGCTGTTCTTTGCTTAGCAGAGCATATCATTTAAGGTTTAAGCCAGCCGTTTCACATACATTTATATGCAAACGTATCAGTTCTGTTTTGAATGTAACCGTTTCTTCGGAGTGTTATTTCAACGCGACTTATAATATCATGTCGTATATGCCCATTCCTATATATTCACATCTGCTAAGCTCCTAACTATGTACACGTTTGTGAAATACCATTTCATTCATTCCATTCCAGTATCAGCTTTCCTTATGAATGTGAGCTCGGCGCAGACACACATTCCTTTATGTAGGTATGCACGAGAAAAACGCATAGTTTCCTTTCCTACAATGAGAGCCGAGCCAAACTCGTCCTTCTTACTTTGCACACAACTCAAACTAGGGTCTCGGCTAACTTTACCTCGAAGCCAGTCTTCAGCGTGCGGCTGTCCTAGTGAGATCATCATATCCCAAAGCACAACACGAGCTATTGCAATATAGCATTAATATTATATCCAAATCACATTTTTCTTTGCTAGGTATACACAACAAGATATACCTACCTACTCCATTCTATCATCTTTCAAACTCATTTTTCGCTGCTTTGCTTGCTTTTAAACGGCACATTCTTCTTCGTTGAATTGCATAGCATCGCATTCATTTTCTTCCTCAAATACTTTCTTAAATGAAGCAGCATTGTTGTAATAAAATATATAGCGGCATTGTTCATTCATTTACAAACCGTGCTGTTTTGTACATCATAATATTATCAATGTATTTTCCGTATACCGCTGCTACGACCACTTCTTCATAACAGGTTGACGAGAATACCTGCTCACCTGCTGCATTAGTGTCAAGTTACAAAAACAATTCGGTTATTTCCACGAAATATCCAAGCTTATTTAAATTATTTATCAAAAAAATCAAACCAATTTCCGGATGTACCAATTGATTGCATTGCTAGCAGTGCTGAAGGGTTTTTTTGCATCGCAGAAAATCATACCATTGAAAACCTTATCACCAAAACTATAAAACTTTCAATAAACCTACATTATACGTAGCACAAGTTTGCAGGAAACCAACCATATCTGATCCCTGTAACAAAAACTGTGACTAATACCAATTTGCAATTAAACTGATAAAATACATACGTGAACAGCAGTTTCCATGATTTTGTGCAAGCTATATAGTAAAACATATCACCCCAGAGTGTAATACATCACTTGATAATGACAAACACGAAAATCTTGTATAAACAGCCATATTAAACACATGATTAAGACATATATCGTAAAAAAGTGACGGATTTCAACTGTCAGATAACGTATACGGGTTTTACCTACGAAGCGTAATCATTTTATGCTGATACCGATTCTGCAGAGTAATCGACAAATTATTACTCATCATCACATCACCTCGAATCTTCATTTGACGTACCTACGAGTTAAAATTAAACAGTATTGTATATACGTTGAACTTAATTGCAGACTATTTTTTGCATCATTCCGTAAACTCTGGAAGGGACTTGTGTGCTTGTTAAAGTGAACTCTTTGGCTTCTTCTATGAAAGCAGACATTTTCTGAGGATATCGTTATTTCCACTCTAGTGGGGCGACATGCTCACACCAACATTTGACTAAGGATGGAAACAATTTTGCTAGAAGCCAAAGAATAATTTAAAATAACAACTTCCGATGGTTATTCTATTCAAAAATTGGCAATAACACAGACCCAGTGTTTTTTGGAGTAACCATCTATTCAACACGTTCTATTATTTCGCCCTATTCCAAGTTTACTACGTTGTCTGTCTGCAAGGAAGAACGGAAACAACACGGGAATAAAGTTTGAACGCAATGCATACAAACAGCGGGTCCAAACTTTGAGCGTACAAAACATTTTGACTCGACAAAAGCAGTGCAGTGCCGTGGCAGATTACGTTTGTCAGCAGATCTAAAGCGTTTTATACGAACAGCACAGTATGACCTGGTCCCTTGAGGGCTTTTAAGTGTCACGTCTGTCACCGAGGAACTCACTTCTCTAACACTTTGTTTGTTATTCCAGTTTTTGGGTTATAGGATCTTGCTCCTAGAACAAGAAAGCTGTTCCCAAAGGTTTTTCATTTAGAGGCTGCGTTATAACAAGGTATGTGAAATATTTGCTCAATTCTTCCTTTGATTTATAAACTACTTAGGTATGTGTCTTTGAATGGTTCTAATTTAAATTATAAAATACCAATCACAACAATGGGTTTTAATGCTACCTTTACAATATGATGATTTGCATTATTACAAGATGTCAAAAATACGCATTTTATTTTCGCTTTGACTCCAATTCAGTAAAATGTGTAGAGCATTGTCTACTGAGCAATTAGAAACGTACCGAACCAATGAAGCAATTGGTAATAGACGGTAAAGCGGGCGTCATGCAAATGATTCGTTGAACAATGTGTGAAAATGCAATGTTTTCTCTGCAAGTAAAAAATAGCTCAATTTCAACTTCGCACTTCATCCTAAGCTGCAGTCAGTCAGTCAATCGCTTAATTTACATAAAAACCGTAATACACATACAAACAAGCGGAAACGACGGAAGAAAACAGTTTCGATACATACATTCTGTTTCAAAAGCACCTAATTATAAAAAAATGTACAGCGCAGAATGTCAAATTACGGTAACATCAGCGTTACATTCCAAACCTTTTAGTCAACCCAAACTTATGGTTGTTTGTAGTAGTAGTAATAATAGTAAGTCGTAGTAAAACACAAAATACTATTTGCGAACGACTACCGATCCACTACGACGAATAACAAGACCAAATGTTTAGACAAATGTAAACTCTTTTACAAGTGATCAGTATCTGCTGTTATATTGCTTCAACAAGATAGGACTAATGGGCTCTACATTCTCTTACACAAATGAACATTGGAAACTGTAATATATGAAAACGAAACGAGACATTGAAGTCGGATGGATGAGTCATAGCCATAAAAAGACTGCACTGCAATTGTTGCCAATTGTTAAATCACCAGAGGGGAGTTCCTTTATCATTGATGGGCTGCATGCTGCATACCTGTGATTTTTTTCTGAAGGAAAGGATGACCTAGCCTACACTAAATAGCAATTCTTGAATGCAAGCTAAGCATACATGTATATCAAATGTAAACAATGCATTTTGCACTGAAGAATTACAAGTTCATTTCCACCACCACCAATGCAATATTCATCTTTGCAATGCTCAAGACATCGTGATGAGCTAATGCTAATGTCCGCCAGTCAAAGCCCTGAATTGCATTGTATACAGATACAGCAGCGTTGGGCACAACAATGGATAGCATCATTGCATGATCACATCGTTATTCTTAAATTGGGGGAAAATGAAGTAAATTTGCTCACTTACCACATTCAACGTCTTTGCATGCAAGTATATGTTTCTTATACGTTTCTAATGTGGTAGAATATATAAAAAAAACTGTTTACAAGAGAATGTGAAATCCTTTCGAATCGTGTAAACGACTATTGCACCATCACCACCGAAATCAACTAATAGCAGAGTACAAGCGTAGGTCCAGATCTTATAATTTTTATCCCAAACATGAGACCAAACATCCGGCCATAGTCATAATAGTATAGTTAATAACACAGCGTAATTTATTTCGTAATGGGGATCAAATTTCTTGTCCCTGTCAATAAAATTGTGAATGAAGATGCTGGTGATAGTTGAGTCTGGCTTGATGAATGCACACTGGCTGAGTCTTTGGTGCTATCAGACTTATCAAGTTGTATGATAACTTTTAACCTTTCACATTTAAAATAAAGTAGCTGACTCAGAGGTCGAGGTTACGTAAGTCTAGAAACCACCTACACATAAATATACATTAACGTTTATGCGTTATGGTGTAGTCTAATGCTATTGAGAGACACAACATCGCCATTAAATGGCGACTTTCTTCTGGAATCGGAAAATCACAGCAACAAGGAAACGTTTCATCAATCATTGCTATGTACTTGCAATCCATTCAAGAAATTGTTATTACTAATTACCTTCATGCTCATGCCTTCATGTCTATTTAGGGACATTGAGCAAAACAACCTATAAAGTTGAGCTTATCAAAGAACACGTTTCTTCGGTGGTTATAAAACTCCACACCAATGAAACTAGAAATAGTTCCATTTTTTAATAGGGTTTGTTAATATATATATATTTAACGGTTAAAAACAGATGATGGCAGTTGTGAAAAAATACACGCATTTATGAATTGTTTATTTAGCCCCATTTCTCACACCAAGTTTTTCGCTACAACGCAGCTAAGTTAGTAAGCTCTTGCGACCTCAAAAATACAGCTCAATTTCTTATCGCCAAACTATTATAATATTACGCTGCTGTGTAACCAACTTACTGTTTTTCTCCTTCTTTTTTACCCATCCCATAGTCCGTTAAGCAGTGGATTATTTTTGAGCACGCAACTCTTTAAGGACGAAAATAGCATAGGAAAATCTAAAGTTTCAAAAGAGTAATTCCACAGCAAACAGTCATTAGGTTGCTATAATATAGTCAGTTTGCCACAATGTTTTTAGTAGCGACAAAAACGCCTTTCCTCCTGTTCTTCCGACAGGTCGGCTACATTTTCATAGCATGTAAAAGCAATAAATAGTAACAAAGTAAATGGTTTGAGAGGCTTTTTCGTGAGCTTTTAGCAAGGCGACTCAACGTCTCATGTTTTTGAGCCATTCGTCATTGCAATACGACAACAGGGTACGGCAAAAAAAGAAGCCAAATCTGATGCTCATGAACTGGAACATGTTATTCTTTACAGTAGGTTTATTACGATTACCTAAGCAAGGTAATTCGTCGTGGGCCCAGATTGTTCTGCCTACAAAAACTTACGTGCCTAGCAGTATCGGTGAATGCACAAGAAAACAGTTCAATGAAATGGATTAAAAAGATATTGATTAAATTAAAGAAGGTTGTCATATAGGACTTCATTGTATGTATGTATGTGCTGACATTAGATTTGTAGAGTAGCAGGTCGATATGAGTACTGGTACCAGCATGTTGAAAAAATGTCAGGTTTGTGACTACGGGAGTATGTCGATGAAATGTTCCAGGTGGTAGTAACTGTAATTATATGCACTAACTGGTTAGAACTACGACATGAAAGTAACTTGATAACTTTCAAAGGTTTGTTTTCTTCTGCATCGTTACCTTCTTGTGCCTTGGTGAAACAGTAGTGCTTGAATTAGTATTTACTTACTTTACTTTCCTCGCATTTACATTATGTACATTTCTAGGATATTGATATGAGATGACATGGATTCTCCCAATGAATAATTATAATAATTATTAAACTATGTAATAATGTTCGTACATAGTAATATTTACACTACGCCAGCTCGTGCTCCACTTTGCTCCGGTGTTATTAGCGTTAACAAGTCTTTGAGTCCCTCACGGCTGGGATTGGACTTGGAGTAGCAAACATGCAGACTCTGCATAAAGATATATATGCCTTCATATTTAACATTATTTTGACTGAGGCGAAGACATCACAAAGTAGAGCAAATGTAGAGCTTATAGAGCATGTGAATAAGCAGGAAATACGGAATACCTCCCAGGAGAAAATGCAAAATCCTTTACGCTGCGGTTTTTGGCAATTTAGAAATACATATGGTTTAAACACACAATCACAATACATACAAACAAGGGCTTTAAAGGTCTAACAGATATGATTTTATAGGCTATTGTGCATGTGCCTATAGGTTAGCCTAGATACAATGTATATAATAGTAAAGTACTATATGTTGAATAACCATATGGCATTGTAGTTCAGTCTCTATAAAATTTCTGCTGCTGCGTACATGTGCCTGTGCCATGGCATGACAAGACGAGGAGAGACCTGACATGGCAATGCCTTGCCTGGCCTGCTGCTGTGCGATGACTCATCCAAGAGTAAATTTAGCAGCACTAAAACATCCATGGAAAGTCAAGAGACTACCTTGGACTATTCGTTGCTGCTAAATACAGCATGCACGACGACACGACTTAACGTATTCAGGAATCCACACTTTGCCACTGCAGAGAGGAGAGAGAGAGTGAACATTAATAACACACTGCTTCCTTCCTTCACTTTTTCTTACACTGTTTTAGATTCTTCTTCCTCTTTCTTCTTAGGTTGAGCTGGGCAATAACAAAAAGTATGCGATATCATTAGATTTAATACATAAATAGAAGTCATATAAAAAGAGCTACTCTCAGTATATGTAAGTGTGTAGGTACATATAACTAACTACCAGTTTTTACTTTGCTCTTTGTTAGATCTAACATTCTCTTTGAGTTTGTTTCAGTTGTCCATTATTGTCGATTGTACTGCTGGGCTTTTGTTCAAGCTTCTTTGTGATGAAAGAATTCAGTTTTATTTCCATCCTTCCTTCTGAACTTGATGAAATAATATTGCATTTCCGCCTATGACATGTACAAACCCTTTTCTTCAAGTATGATATTTTTATTGATTTAATTGCGAACAATCTAATAATAAGGAAAGTAATGAAAATGGAATTCAGTATTGTTATATTACGTTATAATGCGCATGCTGTCCGAGCGTTAAAATTGTAAACTGAATCGATACAATTTTAGAAATTTTTGCATTGTCAAGTTTCCGCATGTGTTTATAGCATATTTAGTAGAAATTAAACTTGTGATTTCTGGTACTCGATCATATTTTGTACGATTTTCATGTATGTATGTAAATGAGGAAAACATTGCATTTATATTAAAAAATTGAATATGAAACCATATCATCCTCTTCGAACATTTGAAAACGAGAAACAAAGTAATGCATACATGCAATCATGCGTCTGTATTTGTGTTCGTATAGGTGAATTTAAAATTCAAATGTGTGATACTATGTTTTAGTATTACGGTTTCAACAGCAAGTTGAAGCTCTCTTGAACATTTCCATACACTTTGTGAACTCGCGTGTAGTTAACAGCAGTAATTCCAGTGAGCCTAAGTATTTACACTACACCCCAGTTCAATGCAGTGAGTGATGTGAAGATCCAAGAAATAGTTTTGTTTCTCACAAAGCATAAGAACGAGAGTGAGAAAACATGAATACTGGATATTATGAGCATTTCCTTTCTCACAAGAAATTTCTGGAGAAGCTTCCCTTGCCTAAAAAAGAAGCTTTTCCATTTATTGCCTCGTGGCCGCATTACATCCAATAAACGCTGTCGGTAGATCTGGTCTTGGTCTGCGTTATTTCATAAATTTGCATCTATTACTCTCCGTAATTTCGTCAAAGCAAGTACACATGCATGAGCGCCATACAAGTTAGACTTCCCTCTTTAGTGTGCTGGATAAAGTCTATATTATGTGTTTTACATTGGAACTGGAATTAGAAATCCGCATAAGAAATTCCAATGGCTTCATATAAACTACCAACCAGTTACATTTAGGTGAACTTTATTGAATTCAACCTTTTCGCAGTACATTAATCTCCTTTGGTAAACAGAGCTTATATATTATGATATAAGACTTTGCTCATCATTTTATTTTATTATAGAGTGAGGGAGGAGTAGCAGTTGTACGTTATATATTCATTACCATACCATATGGACGAGTGTTCAGAGCAATAATCTATTTTGCAGATTTTTCCTATCATGTCTTCCTCACTTGATTGCAAAGGCGCTCAGCCTATATAAGCCTTTCCATATATATGTAGGTATGGATGATCGCTATGATAGTATATGATGTCGTTGGTTTGCAGTTGCCGATGTTGATGATGAGATGAGTCATCCTTGTTGTCTAGAGGCCTAGGGAATATTGCACAAGATACGGAATGATATAGGAAGAAAAAGACGAAGGAAAAGATTTATTTGCTCGTAAAGTCTCATCTTTCATTCTCCTCAACCACTGTACATATCCTCAAGGAGATGTGAAGATGATGTTACACGATGTCTATTCACCCAACTTTTTTCTTTCAATGAACCCTTCCGTTTATCAACTTTTGTGTCTTCTAAAAACTTTAGCGCGATTATGTATATACATATGAAAAGAAAGGCAACTTTCAGTAATTGATGCAAGACTAATTCTCATAGCTGTTTATCTCTTGTTACTGCATGTGGAAGGATAAACATATGAAATACCGACAGCTAGACAACACAAATATTATTTTGAAAACAAATCCCTTTCTGAGGATTGGGAATTTATCTGTAATATTATATAACAAATTAACATGACATCACACGATGTAATAAAGTATCTTTAGGATGATTTTATTTTGTAGATGTGAATGAGAGCTTCATTGTTTAATTGAACGGGTACTAATGTGACATGGCGTTAGCTTTGCAGCAGTTTTTTTATATATATATAACAAAGTCTAGTGTGGCAAAAAATAGCATATTTCCGGGTTAGTTCAGTCCATATAATAGAAATTCATTTAATAAACATATTTTAGCTGTCAGTTGTATGAATTTAAGAATTTAGAAATCAAAAATTTTTAAAGTTACGTTTACAGTGACAGACGACAGATTAAGCATGCTAAATAAAAATCTAAACGCAACAGTTCATAATACGATAACAAAACCTGAAAAGGTAAACTAAAGTATTTATTGAATTGAACTTATTCAAGTACACAAAACAGCACGAAACGCCAACTGCGTAGTATGATGTACTGGTAATACAATTCGCGTCTTCTAACACGTTACCATTCACTAACATGAACATCATCTAAATGCACATCAAAAATTGACAGTATAACAAACAGCCTAATATTATATTTGTATGTGTATGCGCATGAACCCGGTGAATTAATTCAGTATGGCTCAACATTTAGTTCTGAGATTTGTAAGCTTAAAAAAACCAGTAAACTGGATTTATCCATTTACCATTCATTCGTTTATTAATGAATGGCAAATGGAGAGGAGACCAACTTTATTGCAGATTAAGTGACTGTGATGATGGATGGGGATAAAGATGCCAGATTTGTACTGATAATTATAACAGATTTTGAAACAGATGTACGACCTCGTTTCAGCATGTGTACTAATACCAAACGAGGCTAGTTCTGCTTACATTAACGGGTAGTCGGTTGAAACAATTCGTTGATGGGAAATAGTTTATGTTCGAATAGATTATTATCTGGAAAGAAATTAGTTCCATGTATTTAATTTCTTATATTCTAACGTTCAAGGTGGTAAAAAGTGTGTCCTTATGGAATTACGAAATATACTAAAATGATCAGTTTCACGTTCCAAATTTTAGCTGGCAATTAAATTACGGAATCTCTTCTTAGCCATACTAGCCAAATTCCAGATTGGGTAGTGGTAGTACATACTTGTTTAAATGCAAGCATCAAGTGCAGAATTCATTAACTTTATGCTGCAAAAAAGTTGCCTTTTGTTCACATGCAAACATTATTTCCTTTTTCCTACTGGGAGGCATGAACAGCTAGATGCGTGGCGCTTGTCTCATCAGTAGCGTTGATTACCATTGCATAGCCTACATAAGTTAAATAGTAGGAAAGAGAGGACAACGCTAAAACGTCTTGTACACAATATGGTCAATGTCATTGAAAACACCTTTTTTGTCAGTATCAATATAATCATTTATCAACAATGTCTTGTCTTCAAGCATTTTAAGCAGCTCATTTATTATTCAACACTGCCGTGATTGTAGACGGTGTAAATTGAATGTCACGCACACCACAACGCAGGTCAAGCCTGTACAAGATGTTCTGCATGATGATGACGATATAACACTTTGCGTTAAATTTGTTCCTCCACTCTTCCATGTTGTCCTTTAGTAGACTATGTACAAAACACAACCATCGATCTTAATTTGGATTACGGAATTCACATCCTTTGTATTGTACTGCATGGTTTGGAATGTTAAACAAGTTTCTTCCTCGAGCTAGCAACTAATATGAATGGCACACACACGCATTCAGTTCCTTTCTCATTCAAATGAATTGTAATCCTACAATCCTGTCGTCTTAAGTTATTTGTTGTACTGAAATTAAGGAAGTCCTTAAAAGGGTTTCATTTCACGAAGCTTATTGAACAAAATACCATTTCCTGGAATCATTTCGTGGTACCCATTATTCAATTTCGATATAAGTTGGGAAACATACCTTTAGGTATATATCTATAATCTACAGCAAGCGGTTTGCCAACAACGCACGTGTAAGAAAATTTCAACTTGAATGAAATGATAAACATCGACAATCTTTTGAATACTGTAAACAGACAAAATTCCTAAATTGAAAATCATCGTGCAGATAAAAGGATGCAGATGTCTACCGTAGATTGGTTTAACGTGAAACGTTTTTTCCCCAACTGATGACAGATGGATTTTCATCAATGAAGAAAGAGGAGACGGGCTTCCTTTGATTTTTCTTTCTGTAACCGGATCACAGAAGCAATGTCAATGACTGATATGAATATTATTTGGTATCATCAATCTTTCAGCGTTAGAAAATAGTTGAGGCGTTTTCAATTTTTTCCATGAATATCTACTATGTGCTTTATGTTATGTTTGTAAACTGTGTCATAAAATGTCTATTATGTTACTATAAAGTCATGCATAGTTTTAGCAAAATTTTGCTGTGCATCCCAAAAACGAGTTATGAATTTGTGAAGTGTCAGGCTATTTAACAGGTCACGTGAAATGAAACTAATACACATGAATTGAACTCAACAGTTTCTATATTTAAAAAATAATAACGCAAAACATTCAGAGCAGACGTTACGCCTAGAGCTAGAGTTCTTCGAAGCTTTAGTTATTTTTTGAGCATCCTTGAAATATTTTTGTAGCTGCTCCAATAAAATTCAAATTACTTGGTTCCCTCTTTATGAATTCGGCTAACATCCAATTTTTTACAAATTAGACTGGGTGGCAGACATTACAGTTGCAACTACTGCTTGAACACAAGCTTGCTCCGAGTGAGGTAGTGACGCATACATTTTAGGCATTTTAAAGTATTTATCCCAGTAGCTGCTATCACACACTCGCATTTTCTTGGCATGGGACTGTTTTTTGGTTATCACTTCTTTATTCATGAGCATCTCATTTACCAAATGTCAAATCATGTCATCCACCAAGGCAGGAAGTATGCGCACGACATTATCGAACCAAATTTCTAACAACCCGGCTGAACAAATGGAGCTCATCTTATGAGTTACAACTGTTTGGAATGTGTACCTCAGCTTATACTACATAAAGTAAGCCCGTGATGAAACATCTTCAAAAAGATGAGAAGGAAATGAAAGTCATTTCAATGAGCAACACTTCTCACAAGTCAACCAAGCTGTCATTTTATGCGAGGAGGCATGATGAAAATGTTTGTCCTGTGGTTTCTCAGTCCTGGTAAACGTGACTTGAGCGTTGAGAGGGAGTAAGTCGTAAAATTGCTTTCACGAAAAGTATGCCGAACAAATTTGCAGGTCCAGTTAGACCATCATGAAAATTATTATCGTCATTCCAATTCATTTAGTAGATGACATTAGTGTCTGCAACCATCTCTTATGCTTATGCTATGAACATGAATTTTATTGTCGTCATACGAAGTGGCAGTCACTGTGTAGCACTTGATGAGAATTTTTATGCCTCAGTAACTAATTACTTCTAATGTTGCTGTGATGATGTGTGAGACTATATGCCTTGTACCAACACCCAATTTACGCAGTTTTATAATTCCGTTTCTTTGTACTCTCATTTCGGACTAAATGTTGACTCACTTGTTTTTTTACATTGTTACCCGAATCTGCGCTCTAATATACCAAACCTTATGTGAAAGTGGCTGCCTACTGCGAGCATTCCTGTATGTGTGTCGTATAAGTGTTAAAGCAGGAATATCTCAGCACCTTGCTCATGTAAAATCAGACTTCCGCCCTTTTTCCATGTCTCCTTAACATGACACAGAGAGAGCCTTTATAGCTACAATTGTTCAAGCACTTCACTCACCTACCCTGTTTCCAGGCGAAGGGCTTACACAACAGGAACAAACATGATATATGAATTCCCCTTCTGATGATAGACACAAGCGGAAATGCTCATTAAAACGCTAACGACAAGCGACAAGGGTGTAATCGGGTTAGCATGCTCGGTCTTTTAACGCAAGCATTAACTTTGTAATCATAACATGACATGGGTACCTATCTAAGGTAAACATGACACTAATAGCTACTCCTTGTCATTACCTTTAGTGACAAACACCTCACTTTTGTTTGGTAACGCACATACGTACGACTAATAAATATAGAGAGTATACATGCACCTGCATTTGGTGTCCGTGAAAGTCATTTCTTATAACAACATTCACCAAGATTTAAAATCATTAGTTGTTGGATGATTTAATTAATCTCATCTGTCTGATTAGGATTTTTTAATCTCGATTTGTAATACATTATACTACACATGCTTTTTCTGAGAAATGGCTAATGATCTTGTGAACAAAATAATGCAGATTAGTAATTTTAGAAGCATGCTGAAAGACATACCCAATTATTTTACCGGCCTATTGTTTCCGGCATTTCTATGCGATTGAATTATAACATTTAAAGCATTACAATTAATAAGACTGAATCTTCAAGTGACTTTGATAGCAACGTTGGTTCAACCAATTCATATCACGAGTCAGTAGAGCACTTTCTGTCTGTGTATCCAATTAATAGTTGATAATGTTCTTCCTTCCTTTTTTAAAATGTGCAACATTAAAGAATCTATTTATAGTTTTCATGGCAGGACCCTTAATTTACTGAATGCGCAATTGTGTAAGCAGGCCATGTTTTGAAAATCTACTTATACTTATTTTGAAAATTCGGTCGACTCAAACTCAACTTTGGAATCTTCCCACGCGAATCATGCTTTTTCGTTCGCTAAGCATCAACTCAAAAATTATAAATATTCCCTGCCTTTTGGCTCAAGCAGTATAACATGTGTAAAAAAGGCAATGGGAAGCTTTTTTCAATTTTCAACAGCACATAAGTAACTTTGTGATGTGATGATGACTAATCCACTGCTCCACTCTGCCACAAAGTTTCTCAAAGAGATCCGCGATCCATGTATACCCATTGGAAAATAAAAATAGGATCCCAACACAAGTTTTTATACGATATTTATTAGAGTGATTTCCTTCTGCAAGGATTTTCTTGTTTGGCCTCTCGCTCTTTGCCTTTTCACTCTCGCTGGCAGAGTGAGAGAGCCAGAAATATACATTAATTTCATGCCGGTGATACTACCACAGTCTGTTTGTATCATTCTCGTTGACTAGCTTGATATGATGTGGGAAAGTCAGCCAAGGCAAAAGGCAAAGTCATTACCACCATTTCTATCAACAAAAGTATGTTTTACTTTCGTTCAAATGCAGTACATATGCTCGTATTACTCGTTTATATATTTCGGATGTAGCTTTCACTGACTCATAATGTGGCAAGTCACTTGCAGAAGCAGTCAGGAGGTGCATCATCCGAAAAAAAAGCAAGGGGACATTACACTCGCTGACTTATACACAATATTTTTGTGTATCATATTATTGAAATACAACTATAAGGATGATGATCCTAATGGCTCTTTCTCACCATTAACATCGTCATCATAAACGTTTTGAAGTAGAACCATCAATGCCCTTTCCTGAATGGTGAAATGTATAGCCTATTTTTTACTCTAATGCTGCTGCATGTGACAACTGACGAGACTTTGAACTTAAAGAATCAGCACAGGAGAATTATATGGGGTATTAGCCATTAGCCGACTTGGGTAACGTCCCAATCGATAAGACTCTGTCGGTCCGTGTGAGATTACATAAATCAACTAGTAAATACAAAAAGGTTGGCTTTCGTTGAAAATACGAAATCTGTCAAAGAACTAAATAAAGGCTTTCTCAATTACAGTTTGCATTTGGCTGACTCCTGTTTTGTCGGCTGCCGAAAATGACTTGGATCATAATTATTTGTTGGATTTATGCCAATTACAATTTAATGGATTGTCCCAGCAAGTGTCATCAATTCTATATTATCCGCTTATATTGTATTGGTGAGTTTTTTTTTGTTATTATTAATAATATATATTATAATGTAATAAGCTTACGATTGTTATATTTTCATTTTGCCACTTTCCTATTTCGTATTCATTAGAGTACTTGAAACCACACACAGGTCAGAGTTAGTTTATATTAGCAAAATGGAATAAATTTTGCTTTTACAAAGCTTAATTCAGTAATTACTCGAACTCCACTAATATTTATATATATGATATCAGTATTTACTGTTTTCAAATTAATATGGTGTTACATTTTCTGCGGCCGACAAAACAGGAGTCAGCCAAATGCAAACTCTAATTGAGAAAGCCTTTATTTAGTTCTTTGGCCGTTTCGTATTTCAACGAAAGCAACCTTTTTGCTATTTACTAGTTTGGATCTTTTTCATGGCTGCTGCTGTTATCTTTAAATATATATACAAAATTTAAACTGCCACGATTGATTATGCAAAGACTTTGCAAATATTTTGTATAAAACTTATATAGGTATAGCATATATACATAGTTGTACGTGCGTACAGTAAGTATTAGAATGTTTGCCGGAAATAGTTTTGGAATTTGCTGAAAATAGATGAACAGTGATCTACCTTATTGCGCTTCCCTTAACTTGGTAACATATGAAAAGCTCTTTGGTTAAGTGAATTTTTCTCATATCTTCACCTAGGGAGGTTCCAATCCGAAAAGGTCAGATTGGAAACAACATTTTGCTATATATATAATATATAGCTGTGTAGTTTAAGTTTATAAAAATCTCATCACACGTCACACACAATTAATGGTGGTTTTTATGCAGAGCGTCCATTCGCAAGTATTGAATTTTGTTTGAAGTCTACAATTCTAACCGTTTAGGCGTCCTTGCATCTTTAAGCTAGATTAAATTAAAAATCAATTTATAAAGCCTTATTCCAGAAACCTAATGTTCCCAACAGTTGTCTTTCGACAAATGTTTTTTTTTGACAATTATTGCATAAGAAGTGTATTTGCAGCAGGTTGTATCTAAGTAATATGCAGAAACGTTGTATTTACTAAGATATAGCATATGTAGGTATGAAGTGTGTGGTAGTGGAATGTTCATGTCTCGTTTTAAGGAATGGGCTGGAGCTAAATGAACAGTAAGGCATTGATATGCTTCCCATGGACTTGACAATTTCAAAAGCTCTTTGGTTTAGCGAATTTTTTTCCCAATTTCTGCCCACGGTTGCTCAAACCCGATAGGGTCAACCTGGAAACGATATATTTTCAGACTATGTGAAGTATAGCATGGATTTTACTGTGTTTGAAATTGGATATTATGCAGAATGAATATACGCATCTATTGCCGCTGGTTTGAAGTCAATAGGTTCTACCGTTTCGGTTGTGATACATTTTGAATTATCTGAGCAGTGGAGTCATTCCATATCAGTCTTCAACTGACTGCCCATTTGGAACCAAGGGTTTCCAAATTGATCAACCTGCTGACGCAGCGTTGATTCATGAAGTATTATGCTTTCGTCTCTTTCAAAAAATAATAACTCCATTTTGTTTCGCAAAACGTATGTTATCTCAGCCGTTGTCTGGAATTTTCAAATAACTGATAGCCGACACGATCTTCAAAATCACTGAGTATTAGCATTCCAATGCCAGTAGAAATTCGCATGCAACAGCCGTTGTCCCGCTTTGATTATGAATCAATCCCATATGTTTTAAAAAATAAGTTTCAACTAAAAACTGGGATGTTTGCATTTCAAACTGTAATATGACAACATCACTTGAGTTCTGTCCTATTTGAATACCCACCTTAGGAATGTTTAATATTGACACAAATTTGGTCGTCCCAATATTGAGTTTCACAATACCATATGCAAAGAATGACATGGTCCCAAACCCATTTCGTTTTTGTTCAAAAGCAGCCGAAAGGTAAAAAGGCAAATACAAGTATTGTTTACATTGCTTAAAGTTTTTGAAATCTAAAATCTATACCGCAATATTAACTCAATAGAATACATCCTGTTTTTTTAGCTAAACAGCTAAAGACACACTAAAAGCTGAAATATCTGTGTTTGGAACATAAATAATTTTAAAAACTGAGTTATGTGCGCCTGATTGTTTAGGATAGTGTCCATTTGCACTAATGGATCGCATTAAAACTACAACTTCGTTTTAACAAAAAGAACCCAGCTATTACAAACATTAATTGTAATCGCCCAATATTTAGGTAACATAACCACCTTTTGTTTGTAATGTTTGAATGTTGATTTTGTTCCCGTGTGTCAATAAATTTAAATTGTAATATACTTCGCACCACACGTCTAAACAAAGCCTAATGCTAGGTTGAAATCTTGTTCTACAATCTTTAGGTTAACAATTTAGTAAACTCCACACATTTATCAAAGCCAAAAAACTCCAACATTTCAACATTTTGTGGTTATTAGCCACCGTTTGACTAGACATTTCATATGGTTTTGTTATCTATCCATACTTAATTACAATAATAGTTATTAGGGCAAACCTTAATTGATATAAAGCGTAGACTACTGAATTTCGATTTATTAGATTGTAAATTTTCACATAACAGAAAACAAAGTAGACTAGACAGAATAATTGGCCGTAATATCAGTAAGGAAAATCTGTGCGTACTCCAATATTTCCCAAGAGAAACTAAACATTTATTATGATAATAATTATTATCATAATGAATATCGAGTGGCACCAAATAAAACTGAATATTTATCACTGTTTTCAAGTGTCTGCTAACACCACTGTTATACAAACAAGAGCGAGCAGTAGCAAAACAAGTTTCAAGAACATACAATTCCTTAAACAAGTCAATATGCTCAAATCTCTTGTATTTATTCCATTCCTTATTGGTAGCTACGCTAGAACCAGTAAAATTCCGGGGTATAGCTATAACTGGAACACGGAAACTGAAAGAGTTTCACAAAAATACAAGACTTTAGCGCGGTCCTTTGGATTATTGCTGGTTTCGGTAGTAAACTCATTCGCAATTCGGAAATACAAACAACAAGGCGACATCCTACAATTGAGTTTTAGCATCATTGGCCAAGCCGCGACTCAAAGTATTGCTTATACTATCTGGCTTAATTTTGTGATGGCGGAATCATGCTCAAAATTTCTGAATTCACTTACTGATATCGGTAAAAAACTCAACTGTTATAAAAAATACATCAAAGTCGTGCGTTTGTAAATTTTAAATACCAAGTTTTGCTTCTCTTTCAGATTATCAACTTGTAAAGACAAAACAAACAGTAAAAATTGCGATAACTATCTGCAAGGGATTTCAGATGATTGAAGTTGTGACTCCTTGGTTGGTCGGCTTTGGTTCTGGTTTGCTTCCATGTTCCGGTCTCAATTTTCTGGCAATAATCAACCCTTATGCGGGAAGAAAAGAGATACTATTCCTTTTCTAAATAAAGCACTAGAGCTCCTCGTCGTATCATCTGTAAACGGGGTAATTTGGAAGATAATGATGAGCGTCGGAGATCTACACTGCACGCATATTATTATTGGTTTCACCTGTCAGGTAATAATATGCAAGAGAATGCGAAACAACTCGCCCTTCAATCCAGTGGTGTATAAAATGATGCAGTTGGTAAATATGTACTTCAATCAATTTCACGGGAATTTTCTATTTGCAATGATGGGAGCATTTTGCACAGGACTGGCTTCTTTATTGTATGTTTTGTTTAATGCAATGATAACATCTACAGGGAATTCAACACCAGTCCTAATATTACTGTGGAATGCGGCTGTAGTCGTAAATATTGTTGTTATAATATTGTATGCATTTGGTGTTGCTGGAACCCTACATACTTTGTCCGTAGAATTGTTAGCGCGTGCTCGACTTCTCGATGGTTCTGGTAGCGATAGAAGGAAAAGAGTTGAGGCAAAAGAATGTTACGGCGTGTGTGTACCGATAAAAATCACGTTTGGGATGAGCAGTTTCATTGAGAAAGAGACACCACTTCATTTGTTTCAGTATTCTATTCAACGATTCATTGATTTGTTGTTGCTCAGTAAGAAGTAGTTAGATGGTTATCTCTAAAGAAATTGAAAAATGAAACTAATGGTAACAATTGAGAACGTAATAAGTAGTACTCAACCAATTATAATTTTGATTGTGTCAGCTTGCTCGTGGTAAATGTGATGGAGTTTTGAGCGTACGCGAAATTCGTCCATTGTTGTAGTTTTTTATTAATAAAGATAAAGAAACCCACATTATAACAGTTAAGTATTGTCGATTTGTTTCCAATAATTTTAGTATTTTTTTGTTTCTGACTGTAATTTTTTTAAATTTGAAATATTGCCAAAAAGTTTTAAAATAGAATCTTAACTTATAGGAAAACTTGTTTTACATCGTTGGGGCAAAAGATAACATGCTTCATGATTTGTTGTTGATAGATGACAGATATTGTATATAAAATAGTAGTGAAAAAGTTGAATTCAATAGTTATATTTTATTTAAAATTATTCCACGCTCACAAAGAAAGCTACTTGACCGGGCCTGCAGAATCTTCTTGGCCTAAAAAATCTTCCGGTGAGGAGGCTCAAAATCTACCAAAGAAAATTCGAATATTTACGTATTTTTTCGATACCGATAACTTTTCCCGATTTTCCTCCGGTGAGCTCCAAACCCCAAAATAGAAGATTCTACAGCCCCGTTACTTGACGAATATTGTTATACAAACGCAAATGTTTCATATCTGTTATTTTCTTTAGTGACAGAATAAATTTAATTTTTATTAGAGGTTAAAAATCATTGTCGATGATTTTAAAATCCAATCCTTTTAATATAAATTGCAATGTCTATCAGAATTGGTCAGCCACTAGAAGTCAACGTACAAAATCCTGTAAATTCAAATGCTTTGCTCTTTTATTCTTGTTTCTGATACATAAAAAGAAACAATCAATCGGTTTAATGCAGCAATAGGGAAAACCTATCAATAAACATGTTTTTCGACCTTAGAGAATACTTAGCTTTACCTGCCTTTTAAAGCGGAATAAACGTGCATTTACGGCCAAGTCATAAATATATTAGTCCACATTTTTTACAAGCATCCCAACCAGCCACAAACTGTAGAGCAGAATTATGCCTAATTCAACATACTTTTGTGGTTATTGAAATGCTAGTGTCGTAAAAAAATCAATCGCCATTGGTATGGCATTGCAAAATAAATTGGCGCTTAGGTAATTTCAATTCGAACAGGAAAACTCATTTCCGCGGACTATTAGTTTTTCTCATTATAAAACTGAAATGTTCATCAATCTTATAAGGCTTGAGATAATCAAAGTGTTTGCTCAGTTTCAAACATCACTCTTACCTTTACCAATTGTTGAAGTTGGATTTTGTTATTTCTTGAACACGTATTTTAAAGGAATTTTTTTGTATTTCCAAATCCATGCATTACTTCTGAGTTAGGCTTACACAAATTTACTGTCAAAACGTTTACGCTCAGATTTATCTACCTTCAAATTGTAATATATTTGGCAAGCTCGTTTTCTAAACAGTTATTCCATCAGGTTTTTTAAATATTGAGACTAGTTCAGCTGCTGTCAAGAGTGTTGAAGATCTCATTCACAACAGCTAACCGTCTAGTAGTTCTACTCTATCCGAACTCGACTCCTTTGCCATGTTTGTGCGATAAAGGTACCGTCTGATTTCATAAAAATGAAGAAAATGGAAAGCATTAGATTTTCACTGAACTTAGTATTACTATGTTACATTATAAATCAACACCCTTCTCAATCTTTTGGCTTGCGGCTACTTGAGTCACTTCTTCAACACACGACTTCCTCGCATTGCATCATAGCTTATTTCCACGGCTCCGAAGAGCTACAAGCAATTGAAGAAAGCCATGAAAAATATAATCTTCTCGCAGACTCACGCTTAAAGAATGAGTTATCGCAGCATTGCATTCAATACGTGGTTTTCGGACGGCAGTACATGAAAACAATTAACAGAACGGTTTTCCGCTTTGAAGACTGGCACCCGTCATCCTTTTTCCGGTTCCAAACTCCAAAGACCCGGAACTCAACTCGGAGTATATGGAAAATGTAATGTTGAAAGTGTTTTACGTGGATTTTTCACTTTCAGCCTATCCACTGTTTTTTCATTGTGGACAATAGGAGGTGTACGAAAATAAGAAAAACACAGTGGACTCTACATTCATGACCTGCCAGCTAGCAAGGTTTTTGTTAAGTTTAAAAAAATAAAAGAGGCAAAT
>LJIJ01001869.1:0-34932 GCA_001718145.1 Orchesella cincta
GTTATGTTATACTCTTCCACCTCGTCTTTGAGAAAAATAGATATTCTATGTACATATTAGATAACAAAGTTGTATGGATCAAGTAAGCAAATAGCAAACAAGGAAAAGGGGATGAGAAAAATAAAATAAGAAAGCAAAGGAGAGAGAAACACAAGTAAACATTCTGGAACGGAGACAAATCATGGGACTTGCGCGACGCTCGCAGTCAAATACTTTTATCTAAACGTGAAGTCTTATTCTTTACGGCGACGTATTAATATTTTGGAATGTTTTTCATTCTGTGAACAAATATCAGTGTGCATTCCCAACTTTTTCAATGTCGCACTGCACACCCTATCGCTTTAGTACGGTTTTCTTAAGGAGTAAAATAGAAAGAAGATGGGATAGGTTAACAATTCACTCACAAAAAATGAAAAGCTACGTAAATCGAGAAGCTGATGTCATTGCGTGTTCTGTCAGAGTATTACTTTGACTCATCAATTTTGAAATTTGGTACAAGCACAATTGCATGAGCAAATGATCTGAGGGAATCCAAATATTACTTTATATTTTATGTGTTTTCTAATGCTACTGTTATTTCCAAAGTGTAAGTAATGTTGATGATGAGGAGGGTTTTTAATCCGTCTTCATCTAACATTTATATTATTACGTATGGATTGTAACTTACTTCATGCGTGTCGCTTGTTGCTCTACTTGTTACAGTGAACTTTAAACATCCACAATCTTTCAGTTTTGATCTTGATCTTGCATCATTATTGACATGAACACGAACACTTACTGAGAGCAAAGGAAATAAAAAGTGCTTCGGTAAAGAAAACGAAGCTATTTACCGTATGCAAATCCGAGAGTCGACGAGATGTTGACAGGATTGTTGAGAGAGGAGGATTTTTTTTAGTGGAGAGATATAAAAAAGTTGTACGGTTAACCGTACGATGAAGGAGTAACAATCCTTTAGGAAAATCCTACTCACTTGATTCCAACCTTTACCTTGCTAGACACACACACACATGAGCACAAATCATATCAAAAGGGAAATCGAATAGAGATTTTGCAATTTACGCAATTGTATCTCTGTTCCTTAGGAGCTAGGAGGGTGAGTTTCACGTTTTCCAAGACTCACTACGTACGTACGCCTGTAACAAGTTCCATGTTATCTGATATTGACAAATATTTCGAGCAAAAATGAAATTGAAAAAGGGAAATGTGCATACACCCTAAGTGACATAAAGGAGCTGCCATTATGCATTATTATGGGAAAGCCTGTCAAGTTTACATACGTGTAGGGAAATGAGACCATAATCATGATATGGTGCACAGACGCACACTGATTGATAGTGAACTTATGCGAGACGTAGTTGTAAGGCCTTGATACCCTATCTCTCCGCTTTTGTAAAAATAAGGCAGGAACGAGAATAAGGCGGCGAGGTAATATTTCTCAGCACATTTTCAAAAGTCAAGATCATTAATCTCTCTCAATGGATCCGATTTAATATGGTTAGAGAGGAGTTTGAAAAGACGACGGAGGAGGAGGAGAGAGCAATCCATATGGAACCTGCATCCATTTTGTCATTCCTTTAGCTATCGTCAGTTGACTTGTCTTATCTCCCCAGAAAATCACACACTTGTCCAAATACGACAAAATCATCTTTCAGAGTTGACGCATAATTGTGAGTGTGTTGACAGTAATAACTTTATTTTCCGTCTATTTATGGGAAAGTGGAGCTGGGAAGGAAGAACGACATTCCTCCGTGATGTTCGCTATGTCGTAGAACTCTCGTAGTTTTGTTAGGAGCACTGTTTTATTTGGAATGAATAGAGCTACAGAGTACCAAATAGAATTCCATGATAAAAAGGGGTAACTAACCGAAAGTACATTCCACTAAACGAATCTAGACTTTGCAACGGCTTTTTCACGGTTATGTAAAACGTAGACAGGCCACAGGCATCAAAACTTCCACGAGATTGTGAGAGAGCGAGACGGTCTTTTATTGAATAAACTAGGCCACGAATATGCCTATACGCTCTATTCTCCAAAAAAATGTTTGGCAGTAGCAAACATAGTGTGCAGCACATTGTACCAATATATATATTTAATGTAATACAGAAGCTAAACGGGAGAGAGTCTAGCAAGAGATCTCATTTTTTGTAACAACTCTATCAAAAGTCAAGGGAACCATCTGGACACAAACTGCTTTGACATAGATTATCCTCGTAAGATAATCATAGCCTTCTGTGGGCAAAATTATTTTTAAAAATCTTTCTTCTTTACTCACAATAGCTCTCCTTTGTGTAACAACTTTAACCATATTATACTTTTTAAGCAGTTGACAACCGCCTCAAGTCTCTGCTCTGCATTATACTTTGTACACTAGAGATTTTTTTCTGTGAAAGAGGAAAAGTTGAGTTTTTTTGGACTCAAGTTATCTACATAAAGCTCTTGCTTACAGAAGTCTTATTGGAAGTCAAAGGCAATTTAGGACAACAATGTAATGCTCAGGTAAGTAAAAGTAGATGCTCACTATGAATGTATGTACGTACCTGAAAGAGGACAAACACTTATTTCTTCATCCAAAAATTCACTTCCATCCAAATTGCCTACGAAAAGGGCTTGATGAAAACAGCGAAACAATACCCGGGGAGTTTTGTGCGATACTATACTACATAGTTTCAGTAAATGAGAGGAAGGGGGTATTGGTTGAAATAAATGGAAGGTACAAAAAGACTAACGTTTAGTTTACTATATCCCAAGCAATGTGCGAAAGAAAAGGAGGAAAACTTTTTTCTTACGTAAAAAAAACTTTGGCAATGCCAGCGCTACTTCTGCAGTGTTATTACTCCTTCACTATTTTCTTCAAAAATAGTAACTGCCCAAGAATGCTGCAAAAAAATTGAGTGGAAAAGCAAGCCCGCTCTTATATACCAAAGCTACTTCAATAGTTGTTCGGATATTACATGCAAGTTCTTACGCTGTACTTTCTCTCTCGCTCCCTCTCTTCTTTCTCTCTGTCTTTATATCTCTCATGACATTATTCTGGAATACTTCCTGTAATATGAGATATGGAAACGTCGTCAGCTTTCTTTTAAACTTCCATGCTCAAAAACTAAGCTTTTACGTATTTTCGGACTGGGTTTTCAGGCTTAGTATCCTATGGTCGTGCATAATGTGCGCTGCATTTTCACATTTGATTATATACTGCACGTTTTAAAAGCTGTATTAGCTGCTAGTCATAGAGGGAAAACACGACATTGCCTTTACAACCACAAAGACGAAAGTGAAAGTAAATCCTGGAGATGTATTTTGTTGCTGTTAGAGAAGTGTGTGACAAGTCTAAAAAGCACTATATGGATTTATCCAACGAGGACGAAATATTTTTACTGATGTCATACTGAGAATATACCATTCCACCCAAGTACTGAAAAAGAAACCTATAATATATGCTAGACTTGAGTTAACACGGTTATGTTCCTCTGTCTTGAGTGAGCGCACGCATCAATTTCGACGTTTTACTTTTTTAGACCGTATACAACATTGCCAACCAGCCAATTCAACTTTTTTCCCGGAGAATAATGATGACAAGACGTCATTCCAACTGTTTTTTTTCATCTGAGACTATAATCTAATGTTTTGGACGGAAGTTACATGGAAACTAAAACAAAAATGTAGGACACGGTTGTTTCACTTGAGCGAAATGTTTTTCTGGATTTGCATGTATGTAACAATCATCTATAAATATCATGCCCCTCAAATACATAAGTATTGTATTGTAATGTAATGCAGAAAATGCAATCATGTCTCCGAGAATGTCTTGTTATATTGCTCTCTCGACGCTGGCTTCCGTTGTTGGCATTTCTTTCGGATTTTGATGGAAGTTCCTCTGCACCATGCACATTTATAAGTTAAATCATCTAGACGAGCCAAGCCAATGTACTTTCTTGGGCTCTTATGGTTTGAGTACCTTTTTTGTGGTGGTGGAGGGGTAACATATGCATGCACACATGTACATTTTAGGTAAATATTGCGTTGGATTTACACGCTTTACTTTTGAACTTCAGTTCACACGACAGCCGATTTTCGGGGAGCCGGCTTTTCAACAGAAGATAGATAGAACATTGACTACGTGAGCAATGTCGTATCTACATGCAGTTAGTATGCATAACATCTTCCACTTTATTCATTTAATATGCATTAACTTGTAGCCTTGCATATCATGTTGTATTATTAGATGCTCCATACCATGTCAGTCTTATGAAATCACTGTCATCACGATCCGCTTTTGTCACCAGGAAAAAGTGTCAAACATACTATGTATGACATTTTACTGTCAAATAACATAACAGGTTTGATGTATGGCATGCAGGTTACAGTATGACACACTATCGTCATTACCACCGCGTTTCATAATGAACAAGTTATAATAGGGTTAGCTCATTTGGGCTGACGACAGGGGAGGTTGGTGTTGGTGGGATATCCAGCTAGTTTACTTTTCCCAAACTGCAGTGAGCGACAACCAGTCGTGTCATGAGTCATGACTAGCTGATACTTGTAAACGTGAATAATTCTGCAATGGATATTCTGCTCACAATCAGGAGTCTCATATTCCTCATAGGGCAGCCTCCTTTGTACATACACTTGTGTTTTGCTCCTGCTTTCTTTTCTCATCCGTTATTTTTTCGCTCTTTTCGCACGCACAGATTTACGCCGTTCACACAATACAAGGAGAATGTGAACGAGGAGAAGGAAACGAGCATGTATTCCAACACGACTGGGTTTAGTACGGTATGCAGCATGTCAGTGAGAATTTGGACGTAGATATATGATGTTACTTTGTTTTGCTTGGCTACATTGTGTAACAGCGCACGTGAAGTAGAACTGAAGAGGTGAAAGATGATGCATAGGGTAAAGATATCCGGCACAATCGAACGGGAGGTGTATGCTCCCTCAAGAATATAAAATGGCATACTACTTACTTACATATTACCACCGAGTACGTGGCCTTTCTTGCATCTAACGAATCAACTGTTCCTTGATTCATGTGTGTGCTCGTTCAGCTCACTCTCCTCACATTGCATATTAAATATGTACATATATTGAAAAAGATATACAATTTATCCATACTTCCGACATGGATGGATCTTCCTCTCAACTCATTCACTCAGCTAACTCTCCTCCGTTGTTCCTCCATTTCTACCTCCTTTTTTGCCAACAACATTTCTTCGCTCCTTCGTCACACTGAGTGAGCAGTGAGGGTGAAGGAAGGAAAATGAAAAGAGAAAGAAAAGTCGTGTCATGCGGGTCGCCTCTTCTCCCTTTTTCCTTCATGATGTGTGTACCTACCTATGTACATTATCCAAAACATTTTGGTAAAAGACTTCGTAGCAGTTGGGTTCCTTGTGAAGACACTTGCAACGAACACTCTTACTTAATACTTGAGATGAGAGTTTTACTTATGTGGTATGAACATGAATGCATGCACAAACATAGATAACTCCAGTTACAATTTACTACACAGAGACGCACATCACTGACATACGTCACTCTACTATCATCATACTTAGGATGGGTCTCATGCATGGAAAACATTAGCCAAATGTGAAACATTTAATATACCTAATGTTGCAGTGCAAGGCGTAGCGGAGTATCTGGCCCATATTGTGCATTAGACTTGGCTCCTCTTTTTTTGCTTGATTGAACCATATGGAGTGGGAAAAGTAAAAGGAATAGTTTTCCCATCCTCAGAAGACACACATCAAAACCAGAATACAACTTGATTAGTGGCAAGGCTAAGTGCTGTTAGTGGCTCTATAGAAGCAGAAAGTTGGGAGGCTTGTCTCTTTCCCCATGGTACATTCTGGGATTCTGGGTTCTTCATATGGTTCATGAGCAAAACATTTCTATATGTACATACATAAAACTTTAGGTTCATCAAAAAGAGACACTTACATATTTAGTAGGTAAGGAGGCAGGCAGGTAGACCAGGATCACAACACCACAAAGTTCTCACCAGTGGTTTCTGCTGACAAATGAAAGATCCACAACTTATATTAGTACCAGAATAAGTTTGATTAGGGTTTGTGAATGGGTTTTGTACAAGTTTCAAAATGAGTGTGTAAATGTGTTAATGAAATGGTGGCGTCCCTCTCTCAGAAGCGAAATGATTTAAGCTCCTTTTCGTGCTTAAGGATGTGGTCTGAGAACAAAGACAGGGAAAGAACAGAGTTTGGAAAGATTTTGTATTTTTTTCGCAATGAAGACTTCCATGTTGACTCGCAACATGGATATATAGACAGCTACAAAGTCTTTTGAATTTATATGTTTATTAAAAGCAGAGAGAATTTGGTAGATGTACTAACTTAGCATAAAGTATGAAAAACCTTCGTGAGGTTGCATGACACAGCATGCGAACATGTTTCACGGTTTCAGCCAGGTAGTAGGTATATTCTAGCAGTAGCGTCAATATCAAAATAAGTCACTTAGAATAATTTACATAATTGACTTGAGTAATGAGCCCTAAATCCTTTTCGGCATTTCATCATACATTTTCTACGTCTTTCTTAAGTATTCCATCATACGGTAATAAACAAGGTAGAAGTGGATGTCAACGTGCATTAAAATTAATCGCCTGGCGGCATTCCGTAGTCAATAAAACAAGTGCATAAAACGTCAAGTGAGGTAGCCGAAAAGTCTTCTGCTGTGGCATCCAGCCATAACCAACTTGATGCTGGGTTAGTTTGGTTTGCTACCTTCAGCTATTTACTTAAAGCTGACTGCTACTATCTCTCCCTACAATTACGTATTTATGTGAAGAGAAAAACTGAACTGAACTCGTTACTAGTGAAATGACAATCCTCAAGTACACATTTTCATTCCAAAGATTATCAAACTCAAATCTTCCTAGCAATTACGGATATATCTTGTCCGTTTCATAGAAAGGCATGGCATTCCCATGTCATGAGTTTCCTTCGTAAACCTCCCCCGTTTCAGTGTAACTCTGCTGGCTGCTTAGTTGCATATCTTGATGGTCACCGTGTGTAGGCTCAGTCAGTCAAGTCGAAAAGCCACAATGCAAAAAAATACATGTATATGCTGTCAGCTATATATGACGTTGACGTTTACGTAATATATTATCTTTCCGTCTTAAAAAAGAATTTCATGCATATTACAAATACCTTTGTTCAATAAAAAGAAAAGGGGTATAGTTATAGTTGGCCATGTGGATACATTACATAGTCGATATACTAACATTTAAAAGCCTGTAAACTTGTGTTATGCATGTACAAGATGATGTCCAAAAGAGTTCACCGACTCTCCACAGGACAGCTCATCCTCACGTCGGCTCACTCTACGTCCATTGTGTCGTGAGCAACTAAAACGTCTTTTACAACCGACATTAAATAGATTTAATAGTGGGATTTCGTTTTCTTATTTTTGTTACTAATAAAAATTATGTACTTGCCTGAGTGAAGGGGTTTAGACAGTTTGTGAGGCCATGGAAAGAAGCTCTCCTGTCATTATTGTCATAGTTTAGATACTTTAGTTACTACTTGTCGGTGAGTTGCATTATTATCTATTCTGATTGTAGAATACTCAAACCCGGAATAATATAGTACATATTTTCTCAAAGGAGTATTCAAAGGATGAAACACTGCGGAAAAGTGTTCCTACCGCGGACTGTCGATTTTCTGAATGGATTCCTAACAGTTTTTGAAATGAAAAATGGCTTCCTATTGTCAAAGGTGAAGCAGCACACCTTTCCCATGTTACATTTTCCAATAGCATGTTATTTTATGGCCAGTGCGAGCAAAGGAAATTGTAAAACGCGGTAATGAAGAGATGGAAGACTGCACATCGTTTAAATTCCAAAAAAACGAGAGATCGATCGCTTCCTACCACGCCTTGAATGATAGAACTAATTATCCTTACCCGCTGCCCGAATTCTTTGAGCTTGTGTTTGCATGGAAGCTGGCTCTGAATTCAATGCAAACGAGGAAAAAACGTAAATGGCTTCCCACTATTTGTTTTGGCTCGCCAGTGCACAAATTTCATTTGACTTTAGCCAAAGATCAAAGGTACACAACTCAAAAAGAACTTTGTAATCACCGGACCATGGAAGCAAAATTCAGGCAAAGAGGTTTATAGTCTATTTCTGACTTGGCGTATAAAGCGTTTTAATAATAAAGTGAAACTTGTCGTAATATTTTAAGCTCCAGTTATAAACTTATGTTCATAATCAATGGCCATCGTGTTAACTCAATACTGGGTTTCTAGAAAATCCATTGAGATATAGAAACATTGAATGTTTATTGTAGCCTTTTAAAATGTATCAGTTGACAAACATGAACGGCGGTAGTGGTAGGCTTCGTTCACCCAGTGGATAGAGAGAGTAGAGATGATAGACAATTGAGCTTAAAGTAGGTTCACAACAATATATGAATGAAAGATGGAAACTCCGGCATGGTTTCGCATAACAAAATCTTGTGATGTGATGACAAAGAATGCAATACTCTTCTTGTGTTCAAACATAATGTGAGAGTAGGAGTGCAAGTTGAGAAAGAAAGCGAGACGAAAATGAGATCATTTGAAATCCGATTAGGTTGTTCTGTATAAACGTAGAAATACTGCAGATTTTATCATTTATTGAAATGTCCCGAGCTGACAACCTCGTTCGATCAAGCAAGAAGCGAGCAGAACGATTTTGTTTGTGTGTGTACAGATGTATATAATATACATGGGATGCCATGCCAATGCCAGTGGCACAAAAGAAATAAGACCTGCACATTCCTAACGGCCTGTCCTCAAATTCTTCATGCTGCTTTACAACCATGGCAAGTTATGCCAAGCCACACAACCAAATATCACTGTCAATATAAAACACTCATTCGTGCACGTAAGACGGGGAGAGAGTCCTAGAAAAATGAATGCGTTTCGGAAAAGTAACCCTGTAAAGTAGATGGATGCATAGTAAAAAAAGACAAGAGAATGTACGTATGTACTTACATTTTCTATATGAATATATAACAAGGTACATTTTTACCTTTCTGGAATATATCCTCATATTCTCACACTGAGAGCTTTTTTTTCATGTTATAACATTTTATGCTCATCGTGGAAAAAAGTTAGTACTACTAAGGGGAGTGCAAACTATAATCATAGATTTGAAAAGTATGAGCTTTTTTACAACAAGTAGGGATTCTTACTTGAATTCACTTTATTGTATCTACATCCGACATTCTCTAAGGTTCTATTGCCACTGTAACTGTGTCTATTCTTTGGACCAACAAAAATTTCTTTTGTAGTATTCTTTTTGCCTAGAGAAGCATGATGATGCATGGACCAACAGCTATTGTCAATTTTCCGTCAATGTTTCGTCCTACACCATGAACCTGGAACTGTGTTTTGCAGGTCACAGGGTTACAAAAGGACAGCTTCCTCTTCGTTTCCGCCAAATTCCATGCTCCTTTGAATGCTGCACTTCAACAAGGGTTACTGCATGATTTCGGCGTACTCCAGTTGCCCATATACATAAATACCACCTTGCGCGAAAAAGATACATGGCTTATAGTTGTTGTTGTATGTGCCTTGTTGAAGCAGAGGATGGGTGACTATTCCAGAATCTTATCAGAAAGAAAGGAAAGGCAATACAAGCTAAACGTGTTAACAGATGTATGCATTGCAAAACCTCGAGTACTTATTCGGGACATCTTGAGCCATGTGCATTGGATTAGAGAAAGAGAGACGCAAGTGGAAATGCGATACTTCGATCCTCAAGTGAGTCTAGCTAGTAGGACACATTGTGTACATATGTATTCATGTATCGTAAAAATGCCGTTCAGTTTCCAGCGAGAAGTCAGTGGGTTTTCTTTGCGTGCTTCGCTCCAACTGCTTACTCACCACTTCCTCCTCCAAGCACATGAAATCTCATATCACGGAAATTGCTTGCCGTAAAGTCATCAGATGAAAAAGATGAAACCAAGATCGTGATATGAGTGCAGCATATTACGATGTCGCATAGGTCATTCACGTAGGCACACTCTAATATCTATTCATACATATATGGCTTTTTCTCTCACATACACAACGCTTCTACTCATAGCTCAACACCTCGACCTTTTCCATGGGGGTATAAATTCAGATTTCTTCGGGGGTATAAAATATGGTCATTTTCGCAACCACAATTTCTAACTTTATCGTGGGATATAGAGTCTTACGATCGCTAGGAACGGCGATCCCGGTTAATTAGCGACCCAAAATAAAAACATGGTCTTTTAGAACCAAAATTCTTAATGCTAAAGAAAAGATTCAAAATTTAAGCAAATTTAGGGATATATTAAAATTCATGAATTTTCTGAGAATTTGACATTTTTTATGGATATTTTTGCTAAACTTTGGCAAAATTTAGCGGGATCCAAAAGAAATTAGCAAAGGAAGAAGGAATTTGGGAAGAAAAAATAGGTAAAATTTAGCGATATTTAGCGAAATTTGAGAGAAACTAGCCAAAATTGAGCGAAATCTTGCTATATTTGAGTGAAATTTTAGAGAAATTAGCCAAAATTTGGCGAAATTAGCCAAAATTTGGCGAAATTTTGCTAAATTTGAGTGAAATTTTAGAGAAATTAGCCAAATTGATTGGAATTTGGGGAAAATTAGCCAAAATTTAGCGAAATTTTGCTAAATTTGATTGAAATTTGAGAGAAATTAGCCAAAATTTAGCGAAATCTTACCAAATTTGATCGGAATTTGGAGAAATAAGCCAATATTTAGCGAAATCTTGCCAAATTTGATTGAAATTTGAGAGAAATTAGCCAAAATTTAGCGAAATCTTGCCAAATTTGATTGGAATTTGGGAGAAATTAGCCAATATTTAGCGAAATTATTGAAGATTTGGTTGCTCATAAGTTGGAGGTCAAAAATCTGTTCCCGGTGGTTAAAAAAGATTCTGGACCTCACTTATTTGCATAAAATAGAGGGGTTTTTACAATTTTGAAACATCGTTGAGTGTCACAATTGCTGAAATCGCACATTACATACCAAAATTATGTACAATCTACACTCTTAGTACATTATTGCTCGTAAAGTATTATATTTAGCCAGTAAATCTACATTTTTTTCCTGGGATGTTTTTATCCCCCTAGCCAAAGCATCGCTTTGGCTGGGGGTATAAATTTTCCCCCTTTTCGTAAAGGGTATAGCGTAGACCTCCGAGATCGAGGTGTTGAGCTATGCTTCTACTATTTACTAGACGCATTACTTTGAAACATATATAAAGTATTAAGTTATAGTGAGTGGCAGTCTTTCTTGGGTGGATTGGTTTGTATAAGTAGGACGAGGCATGCATAAATAATTTACTCTGTTGGTTTCTACTCTCCTTTCATTTCTCTTACAGCATCGTCATATATGTTGTATGTATTAATATGATTGACTGGCTTGTGGCACGACTTTCCCCTTCCATGTAGCTCGAATCGACAGAGTCAAGCGGGAAACAAAAGAGAGAAATAATTTATTCCCTGGAAACATTAGAAGCGAGCAGCAAATTTTTCAAAATTTGATCGCTGCTGCTCTAACCATTTTTTCGTCAGCCCATTTTTCCATTCATGTTAAGCTCGTGTCCAAATCAGGAAATTTAGATGATGAAGAGGAACATGGCTCACACGAGAATTCCCTTTCTTGTTGAAGGGCGCGATGATCGCCCTCATTAAGTCATTCAATTTTTCAATCGATTAAAACGTCACTGTGCTGTGATCCTCATTGGCAATTGCCACCCACCATCACTGACAATACACTTTATTAGGAAGTTCTACGTTTCCAGAATATGATTAAAAGAGGGCTTCAACGCTTTTAATGTGCATATTATATTAATTGTCCCTTCCTCACACTGTCTTTTCTTCATTACCCAGTTTCATCGAGCTGTATTAACTATTTATGCATGCCAACCGGGGTTCATAGGAAGACGCTGCTTGTCCCACCGATGAATTATTGATCGATCATGTTAAGTCCCCATTAACTTAATACACAGCTGTTATACGCAGCCCAAAGTGGAAAACGGATCCTTCAAAACTAAAATACTAAGATGAGACTCAGCTGCTAAATTAAGTACCATCTTGGAAGAGCTACTGCTCTTTTAAGCTTTGTTTTACCAAACTTTATTCCTCTTTCCCAACTATTCATTTTCTCCAGAAGTAAGATAATATTAGCATCATTCACTGAGAGAATGTCATGCATTTGTTTATTTTTCCCTCGCTCCAGTGAAAGTCATCTCTTTGGTCCTATTCCATTCTTTTTCTTGAATGTGCTCGTCATTTTACGAAAACTTTCAATATCAACTTTTGCAAATTACGTCCCTGAATGCTAATTATCCACTTTTGATCCAACGCTGGTTTGGCTTCATGTGATAGTGCCAGAATGTATGCATCTCGTCGCTGCGTTACAAAGTTACTGCAGAAACTCAAGACCGGAAAACATTACCAAACACTACTATTTATGTGTACACGAGAACTACACTTTTACTTCCGTCTTTGGCTCAAAAATGGAGATACGTGAGGCATTGAGTAGGGTAACGAACACGTCCATATACAAATTTGGTAGGGATCTGTTGGAAGGGAGTTCCATTAAGTTATAACAAGGCGTTTAACAAAGTTTTTCCGAAATAACATATTCCACACTCTTCCAAGTAAAATGCGTACTTTAGCATGGGCCAACACTAACCTTGATATGGGCACTTTGAGATGCTCAACCAAAACAAGAGCTTATAACACTCGACGTGCTGCTCAAGTAATATAATATAATGCTCTTCATCATTCAATCCCATACTCAATTTAAAGGAGCCCAGCCTTGTTACATATTACAAGTCCCCATTAGCTGTTTGCAGAATTACATCATATTTGTTTAATGTGGGTATTTACTCCCATAATGCTAGTATTTATGTACACTATTTTGATGTTGACGACACATTCACATAGAACAAATATCAAAATCGGGATTATATAGAGAATAGAAAACTGGAACATATATGTAGTGTATTGGGAAAGAATTAAAACTAATAATAAAATAAAATATAATTAGATATTGATCGCTAAATATAATATTAGGGTTGCACTCGATGGAAAAGTGTCATTAAAGGAATCATGGTGAATGTGAGGAATTGGGAAGAGTGCCAAGTCAATACTTTTAGATATGAGTACGCATGAACATGTAGTAAGGCCTATAGACTGTATCGTTAAAGTCTAATGTGCCCACACGTCCTAGTCAATAGTGCGTGCGTAGCTTGTATAACATTGAAGTATATTATGTATAAGAATGTACATATTTAGTTGGTCTCAAGTTTTGATTGAAACTGGGAAAGTGCTTGTTGGTTTTAACGATGAACGTATATTTTTATAACTGTGAGGTTTTCTCCAATATGTTCCAATTCCTTTCCCCGCTTTTCACCCATAATTTCTCTTCATTTGCTTTTCTAGCTTCAATAACAGCTCGTTTTGAAGTCAACATAAAAGACGCAAGAAGCATGAGGAATAGCTTTAGAATTTCCCTTTCTTCTCAAAGTCTGTATAATGTTTGCAAAAAAAACTTTTAATTGCCTCCTCTCTATCCCTGTATCTTAGATGTAACTTGTTCAACTGAATAAACTTGTGAAAGAAATACTTTTTAAAGTTTGACAGAGAAAGTGGAGGACGGACGTATAGAAAGACATAGAAAAGAAAAGAGATTCTCCATTAGACTGTCTAATTGCGTGAGCTCATTATCTCTGTCCAGAGGCAATGGCCTGGGAAGAAACCATTGAAGAAAGAATGACTATTGTAAGTTTTTATGCTGACTTACTCGTGATACATAAGTAGGGACTTGTATACGTCGCATTGCTTCTATACTCTCAAGAACCCGAAACAGATATGTATATATTTATGCATGTTTTCTTGAAGAAAAAAAAGGTTCCTAAACCTATTGGGAAATTTCGTTTTCATGAGCACATAGAAAAATATTTAACTGTGGAAAAGCCGGAGCGTTTATTTCAATTTATAGATTTTTATTGATATGGCACTCATTTAGACAGTATTACAGCCCGAGTTTTGGTAAACGAGAAATGCAAAAAAGTTTCTACTTTCCGTTTTCCATAATCAATTTCCCACACTGAATATGTGTGTGCCTCTCTACAAGAAAGCACAGTGATGTTGCAATAAAACTTAAATTTCCTTTCTCTTTAATATTACAGTACTCCTCTTTGCTACAGTAATGTGCTTAGTTCTCGGTGTAGCATAAAATACATCGTTTTTCTCTCTTCTTCTAAAGTTAAACGAGAAGAGAACATATAAATGACCCATCATGCAGAAAGCACAGCAAAAAGTTGGTGAAATAGCTTGTAATAAAACCCGGGTGAAAATATTATTTTTTCGTTCAGTCAAAATGAATATTCATGTGAAGAGCTCACTCTGCATAAAATATATTGGCTTGACTGATACTATATTATATGAGTCCATTGCGTTTATTGCAAGCCTTTCCTCATTTCTCCCTTGCTCAACCTTTTGCTGTCTGTACACTCTTCTTATCCTTCGACCCTCTTTTTAAAAAGGCATGCTTCTCCGTTGGAAAAAATGATTATAAGCGATTTTTATATTATCATGAATGAGGTTTCTGGTGTTACGTGGCATAATATGAAATTTCATGGGAAAATTTACTGCAAAATAAAATGAAACGTAAACACATTATGTATCATATATTATTTCAACGAAAAAGTTCTCGGGAAAAACTGAGTATTCAACAAGACGCTCACAACTGTCTCACCCAAACCTTTTAGAGGTAAGGAAAGAAGGAAACTGAAGAGGGAGAAAAAAATATATATATGTAGAAAGAGACAGGAAAAACGACTTCATAGTGATGATAAATCCGCTACAACACTTGACATCGTGCCTCCCCTCATGTCCCTTACAAGACCTGAGAAACTGTGTAAGTTACCGCTACAACTCGCAAACAGAGCAGGAACACCACCACCACCAAGCAGAACTACATTACAAATGCTTCGCAATAGATCATCATCTTCATCATATCACCACCCCAGAAGAAAAATAGAAACAGTGAGCCACTAAAAACCATGTTTTTATATACTTTTGGGAGACATTTTAGTAAATAGACAAGTGAGTAGACAAAAATCTAAAACAGAGTGGTAAGGCTGCCACCACCGGATCCATTTTTGAGTACCTTAGTGATGATACCAGACCAAACAGCTAATAGAGAAACCTCTGGAAAATGAGCAGTGTCGGCTTTACTCAAACAAAGCAAATAATTCGAAAATATGGTTGAGTTAATTCGAGTTTTTCAGAAGAAAAAAACGTGTTGGCAAATATTGTAGAACAGAGTTCCATGCATTCTTCATAGGATTCTGCTTTGGATTTTGTAAGAAAGATAACTCACCAAACTGTGCTGCGATTGTAGCTCTGATACTTTGTTAACACAGGTTCCAAGTTTTCATAACTTTCTACAAAGTGTGCCTTTATTGGACAGCATATTAGTAAAGGGATATATGAGTGTGCGAAAGTACAATATAGTTTGTAATTCTATGTAGTAGTGTTTTTTCTCTGAAATCATGCTTGTGAACTTTTAACCAACCAACCACTGTTCAGGTTTAGAAAAAATCACATCTCAAGCATAGATATCTGTTCTTCATGGCAACGTAGTTAGTAACACATAGCTAATTAGGAATATCAATTTCACACTTCATTATCAATAAGAATTTTGTTGTTTGTGAGAACCCCGCTGGTGACTCGGGGAAATTATTTAATAGCATTTCTGTATGATATTGCACATGACCCAAACGAAATAACGTTGAGATGAGGTACGCATCCCAGAATATTTTTTATTGTTGCTTGTTAACTTTGGAGGGCTATATAGCACGACAATCACGCAATGCCATCTGGTAACATGGACTCATATGTTTTTATTATACCATGACAAAAGGGAATTTATCAGTGACATCATCACATCCTTCTGGACTCGTTGTATTCTAAACTCCCTTTTCATGTTGTTCCTCTTCTTCAGGGAGAGACAAAAGTGTTTAGTATTTCTGTTGTTCGTCCAGAGTTCATGTTTTCAAGACCTGGGACTTGAAGCGTAGCGGAATAAACCACATTTCTCATCGTTATGGTTTCAGTTAGTTAATACGAGAAGGAGAGAGGTACAGCAATGAAAAACGGATAATAACAAGCATCTTGCAACACTATACATCATTGTTTAAGGAGACTCATCTCTGTCATTTTTAGAACTTTCATTTAAACTCTAGCAATTACAGTACATGAAGACAATGTCTCTCACTCAGCCTTATGAAATGAAAATAGTAAACGAAAATAAACACAGCCCAAAGGACAGTAGCTGATGTTCGAAAAAAGAATTGCAAGAAAAATAATTCTGAGAAATAAAAAATTCTCGTTGCCCGTGCTAGTCCTACACAGCATCTTTTTAGCCACATATTACATGCCTTTCTATAAACAGATACGTAGGGAGCACAAGTTCTGGAGTTCAATTCACTTTCCGCATCCATTCGCAAAATGTTCAGTATGCAGAGAGCAAAGGAACAAGGGCACCAAAAGTAATATGTGGCCCACATAAGGAGATTTGCTTCATTATGCATCAGCTACGCAGCAGCAGCGGCTTCTCACATCTACTTTCCATACTTCCCACGGTTCAAGAGGTTACAAAAACATGGATATCAAACCAGCAGCAGCTGTACCAGTACTTACCACAATCCTACAAAAACTAAAACCAGAGACACATAATATCCCGTGAAAGATTTCACTCTATTTGATACATACGAACAAGAGACGGACACACACATACGAGTCCACGTGCTTGAGCTATCCGAGAAGCTAAGTATGTATTTATATTTCATTCTATGTATTTATTTCCACAAAAAAGTCAGATCTATAGGTTTTCGATCATCTACTTCCGCTGAGAGAAGGAACGCAATATGTGTTTTTATTGTTGAAAAACAAAACAAAGTGGAGTAAAAATGAAAATAAAAGAAAAGGATTCTGTCTGGTAAGCAATGGCCAAACAGAATAAAATATCAACGTTTCCTTTCTTCCCAGTGCATACCAAGAACAAAGATAGGAAGAAAGTTTTAAGGAGACTGTTTTTTGAATTTAGTTTTTCCGAAATAAATGCAAGAATAGATGGGAAATGGAGAAAGGGCGATGAAATAAGAAGAAGGGAGCGAAAGAGAGAGAGAGAAAGGAAAGCTAAAACCGTTGTTGGAATGAGTAGAGAGAATGAACATCAATAAATCCTAAAAGATTCATCTCTCATTGATCGAGAACAGATCGACTTGGAGTTGGATAAGAGAAGGGGGAAAGCCTGAGTAGTATCAGGATGGATCAGAGCTCCACGCTGGTTGGGCTATGCTTCACCATTTATTTTTTTACGGATTCTTCTTGGGTTCCTACTTTTTTCGTGTTTCGATGGTTCAATTCCACCAGACAGATAATAATATCAATTTTGTAACTAAGGCGGAAGTACATAAAATATCAAGCATCTTGTTGTGGTTATAAATATACATATATAGGATGTAGTTCCATCTGCATAGCATAGATTTTTCCTCTTTCTCTCTCTCTCTCTGTCTCATACTTGATTTGATAACCGTGCAAAACGAAAACACGTAGCAGAACAAAACGGCAATAGTGAAGGAATATCCCATCCCAACCAAACAAACCAAAAGTCTAGGGAAAGGCTATGGGAATGGGATACATTGTGTATGTTGTGTGTAGACACATTCAACAGAAAAATAGAATGCCTTTCCAAAAAAGCTTTCTTCCTTCACAAGCTCGTCCAATATTATTACATCTTAGGACTGATTAAGTGCATGGATCCGGCTTGTCTCACATACTCTACCACAATGAATCCTCCTAATATTTGGTTTAAGTTGACAAGGGAGGATTGCTCCACTGACAAGTAAGCGGAATGCTTCTTTTGCCCTGCCTGAGCGCTCATTCTTTCATCAGTCTCATCTCCTTTTTTCTCCCTTTTTCGGTTTTCCTTAGGTTGTTTTGCTCTATACTTCCTCCCGTTTTTTGTAAGCATTATGCTCCAAGCACAGGATAAGTAAAATCAGAGGGAAAAGACAAAAAAATATAGACGAGCATTGTTTTCTACTCTAGCCAGCAATTCATTCCAACATCCTAAGACCATACTGTACACACACAAAAGCACAATTTTTTGCTTTTGTTTTAAGGATATTTTTTCATAAGATTGTATTTGTATACTTTTATGCTCAACATTGAGCTAGGAATTGGCAATTGCGTGATATAAGGAGAAATGAAGCTAGCATATTATAGTTTAGTCAGTATGTACCAAAGTAAAATATTTCTTCACAAACAAATAGCCTTCCATCTTCCTCCCTCTCTCCAACTCCAACTATCTGTTTTTACAAGCAATTCGTCCTCTAATATAAAAACTTCAACTTTCTTCCGTCAGAACCAAACTTCTTTTTTATGTAGCATAGTGCCTTACATAGTTTTGCTTTTCTGCAAACTTCTACTTACTCAGGTTTTCTGTATTTTCTTTTGCAAAGAATCCGTGGTCAGTCCAATTCACTTGGAAACTTCTTTGACTCTTGATGAACAAGAGGAAAATAGATGAATATAGCGTTCACAAGTTTTGTTATGCTTTAACTTATGTGTATGTGTAGTGGCCAACCACTTCTTCCATAGGACAAGGAATATCTATCATTATTATTTCCAACACTTTGAAAACCCACGAACGATATGTTTTTTCCATTGAGTAAAGAGCTGCGTAATGCATATCGATTCCGTGCTTGCACAGCCAAGCCAACTCGAATTCAATCCCTTTCCTTACTTCAAAGAAACATTCATTTTTCATATTGTCCTCCGTAAGAAACTCCTTAGCCAAACTCTATTTTTATTTTGTCTTCAGCTTTTTTCATCGAATTGAGCGATCGATTCCTAAGTAAGTTCATTGCATGCATATATTTTGGCTGTACTTGCAAACGTGCGTACCTACAAAGCTCCTTCGCAGTTTTGTGAAATATGTAACATGAAACTCTGCTACATGAAACCGTAACAGTTTGAGGAGAATAGTATGAGTTTAGTGAAAACATGTTATTAATTCCATGAGTGCGCAAAACAATAGCGTCGACGTTGATCTCCGCTGGGTACATATTTCATCACCAGTTATTTTCACTCGTCTTCGTCATTTTGTACAAATATTAGCACACATTCGCAATAAATACGTATCGTTTCATATGTACAACAATTTAATTTTGTCGCTCAGGTAGGATGGCTCTTGGCAATGAAAGGAATGGAAGAGAGTGATATTACTCAAAGTAATAAAAGTGAGAAACTTGGAGTATTTTATTTTATTTTGAGTACATTATAGAGGAATGATTTGGGAAGGAGCAGAGAAACATTGTATTGTTTGGCACCAGTAACAATAAAAAAACCAACGTATACATACCTCCCACACAAATACAATGGAAATGTGTCTTCTTTTCATGGTTTTCAAATCATTCACTTAATTTACCACACACATTGCGCACACATACCCGCAGAGAGCAAGCGGAATAAGTTCAACAGGAACCGCACGGACAATAATATCCAGATCCTTTTTAATGGAACCGTGGCAAAAAACACCGTTCATGAATTTTTACCTAAGTATATACATAAGTGAGAGAGTCCGATGACTAGAGGAGAATGTGTGTAGTATGCATGAGAGATGTAAAGGAAGGAACAAAGGCAAAAAGAGTAGTGCTGCTTCCAGCCATTATATTGTATGCATTTGATATTGTGCTGGTTTGGTAGACACATTGTTTGTGTGGGAAGATTGTACGCAAGTAGGTAAAGTAACCAAGGGTGGTAGACGTTGGATTGGTATGTAAGCTCAAAGCCTCCCTCGTGTTTGCTCCAACCTGCTGGATATTACACACAACAACACTGTATGAGAACATCAGACTTCTACTTCTGACAACCACCACTGACAAAACTTAAGTGAGTGAGAATGTTACATTCCATTCTATTGTGGAGTGCAAATAAGCTTTTCCAGTCGATGCATTTAGTCCAAACAAACAATCATAATAATATGAAATGGTGAAGAGGAGAGTGAATGTGTAAGCGAGAATGAGTGAGAGAGAGAGAGAGAGAAGAGAGAGGTCGACGAGACGAAGACAAGTTGCGTTAGCATCACAACATTTTCTAGTCAGACGACATTGGATTAGAGAGAAGAATGTTAGTTGCACATTTATTCCAAGCATGCATACTTGCAATAATGGTATTTACTAACAGGTATATTATATTAGATAACAGAGAAAGGGTCTCCTAAGCCTCCTTACTTACGAGCTGTAGTTAGTTTTATTGCCGTTATGCTTCTGTGAATAATATAAGCATGTATTTATTATGTGAATGTGTGTGGTTGGTTTCGTTGGTTTTGGCTTATTCCATTTTCCAATTTATGGCTCCTACTTCAATACTACAATAAACGTAATAGCAGTAATGCCCCACAAACAAGCAGAGACACACAAAGTTGCAATGCGAAAGATGCGCTGCTTCTGCTATTCCATCCCACTTCACTCGACTTAATACATTCCAGTTACTTTACTCAACTCATCTTCAGCTCCAGTTGAGAACGGTATGAGACTCCTAGGATCCGTGAGTAAAAAGCTACTTCTGACTGTTCCTTTCTAAGCACTCACAAGAGCATATCCGTTGGTATAGATTCATTACGTGCAGTGTGCACACACAAGAAAATTGTAAAACGTACACAAAAGAGCCATCAGGGAATCTTAAGAACCTTGCTGTTAACTTAAGAATTGGATGAGGTATAAGTGGAGGCAGGAGAGATAAGTAGGAAAACGAAAAGATGAGACGTAAAAATTACCCTGTATGGGAATTAGGTTTACTCAAGTTCAACTTTATGTTTTGAAGAATGTAGGCAAATGTGCAAGGCAATAGCCCTTTGGTTTCCTCCTCAGCATCTCTCTCTCTCTCTCTAGATAGCCGGCAAAATGATCAGGAAAGACTAGGTTCGTGATGAAACTGAGCATGAATATATATGTAGATGTTGATGATGAGAAGAGGACGATCCCATCGACTCATATCTAGTTTTTGCAGCTCCCTCTACATCCCCATGCAATCTTCGTAACTGCCAACTAGTACGTATTTCATTGCACAAGATAAAATAAAAGCGAATTCTTTTTATGGCTGCCAAACTATATCATATAAAATTGTATAACTGAATAGATAAGGATTAGCTACAGCATAAAACAACTCAGTCGGCTTATTGCTGAGTCTTCAAGAATGAGAGGCAAGGAGGGCAAACAAAAAACGTCGTAGTGAAATTTTTTTGTATATTGGAACATCAAACCTACCACAAATAGGCATTTAGACAAAAAAACCATTCTTCCTTTCTTCTTCTGAGCTAGAAATAAGTAAGCACTAGAAAAAACAAAGAGAGAAGGCTGAAAATGCCACAACAAAATTGTTCTTCCTCACTCAGAGTAACTGTCAGAGACAGCCACACACATAGTAGGATACTGTCTCATTGTGTTCTGTACTATTCCACAATTTTATGTAGTTTCTGCTGGCTCATCGTCATTCCTCATGAAAGAGTGCAAGGGAAGCCTATTCAAATCTAAATAAAGTTTGTATACCTTTGATTTAATGCTTCTTCCTTTGTTGCTCACTAACACATAAAAATCTCTTTATGCTATCAATGTTTCCTTATCGGGCTTGCAAATCTTATGATCTGTTGCATAATGCTCATAATTTTTACATTCCAAGCAAAGATTTCTGCAACGTAGGGTAAATAAACTTGGTCACATCTACCAGCACATAGTTTTCTACAAAAAAAAGTTATTTGTTTTACATGAAGTCGCCATGTAATGTAACGCAAACTTTGCATGACTGAAAATGGCTTTAATCTTCTGACCAAAAAATCGTCGTCGCAACTGTAATTACATGAGTGATTATATCGTTCGAGGAGGCTCAAACGCCGAATTCCGACTTTCCCTTCAAAGCTGCAATTTAACACGAGTCGCTTGAACGTGTGGAAGTAAAAATAAATCGTCCTTTTAACAAACTCCCTATGTCGTGTATGTATTGCTCAGCTAAATGACGCATGCATGCATGACGATGGTTGGTCTGCTGGACTGATTACCACGCATATGTATTATCTTTAGTACACACCACATATTTGCCTTGTTATTACGTTTTCCCCTTCTTCCCTGCAAATATTGCAGCTTTTTGCCTGTGTCAAATTGACAGTGGAGAATCTTACCGTTATATGCCATTAGCCATTACCATTCATTCATCTAATATCACAGAAAACAAGATGAGTTGAAGCAGTCAAAAAATGTGAAAATAATGTTCACGGAAAGTACTTTCGATTTGGTTGAAACTCTAGAGTTCTATCCCGTGTTTTACACATCTGTAGATAAGCGGTATTAATTATATAAACTATAAGTCGTGCATTTACTGTCACGCTCTTACTTTCTTCCATTTCCAATAGGATGTTACATTCTTGATCCTGTATTTTAGATTCAGTTGCAATTTGTAGAATGCAGCCGTTTGTGTGATGTGCTCAAGATCGTACAATTAACAGCGGATTTTAGTAAAACTGCAACTCTGTACTACTATAGATTCCCAAATTTGCAAATTCTTTTATCTCAGCAAAACGAATACATATTGAGCCCTCTTTCATTTGTATTATTTCCCGGCTCATGCCATACCCCGCTTTATGTCAAATGAACAAACTTTTTCGAGTGGGTAGATATTTCTTAATGTCATTGAAAGGATTTAAGACTGTGCTCTAAAAGCTTTAGACATACAAGACAGGAAAACATGTCAGAATGCAGAAGAAGAATGAGTTCATTTCTGTGCTAATTAGTAATTTATCATGTGCTTGAGTTACTATGTGGAATCGTGAAACCATAATACTCACTATTCCCTGCCCGTTGTCTAATAGGAATAAAGCAAGCCCAAATTGAAAAAAACGAGTACCATACGTTACCTATGTATAAATGATTACGGTGTCTAATACAGTGGTAACATTTAATTTGTGCCTGGGTTAATGGATAACGGTTGAATTATAGTTTTCACATGCAACTCTCATGGAGACGCTACAGCTACATTACATGAAGTTTACAAGAGGAGACATGTGTGCCAAAAACGGTTTTTTCTCTAGTTCCGGTGAAGCGGAATCGTCAACAACATCAACCTAATAAAATAGCATCAACTATATAAAGTAGCCAAAACGAAAATTCACCGTTTTATAGATAACAAGATTGTGGAGTTCCTGGATGAAGCCTGGAATAGACTAAATTTTCAAAAGTACTGTTTTCCTAGAGTTGATGTTGGTTTGGTACAGTTCTATCATGCGACTTGACTTATCTCATCCCACCTACCCACAAACGAACAGCCCACCTCTTATTTCCTACTTCATTCTGGCATAGTGAAGCATTGTGAGAAAACATGAAAGAGGCTGGATGCTTCGTATCCCCTTTTATCTTACCTTTCGTCGTATCAAGAACCAATGTCTTGAGAAAGTTATTGGAAAATAGTGAGATTTTGTGAATTTTTTATGGTAGACATGCAAGTGTATTATTTTGTGAGTACGGGAAAATATGTTCACTTTAAAGAAAGAAAGGTCAACCAAAAACTCTGGTTTTTTATCCAAACAGCCAAAGACAAAACTTAATGTAGCATTCTAACTACAGATTAAACTATGAACACAACGTTTTCCAAACTATTTTGCTTGAATTGTTTTCAAAAACTGAACTGTATGGTTATTTCAATTGATGCGTTTTGGTGATATGCATAACCATAAAAGGAAAATGTTCCGTGAATTCGTTTCCCTAATGATATCCTTACTACTCAGCAAACATCCCGGTAATATACATATTTTGATAGTCTATCAAACAAAATATCAGGGGAGCCGCATAACATGCATGTGAGATGAAATTATGATACCTACTCATTGCAGGAATAAAGAGTTAATACGGAAACTTTTCCACACCTGCTGCTGTTCCTTCTGGCATGACAAATAAAACAATAAAGTAGCCGCTTGGCACTGGAGGACCTGAAACTGAAGCTGAGCGTCTGTTACCGTCACTGTTTTATCATGTATATGCATATGCATTGACTATTTGCCTATTTGTATTGTAACCCTTGCTTTTAACCGGACCATAAATTGATTCGAAATATTTATATTGCCGTATAATAAAAAATAATATTGTGCGAAATCGATTATATCCTCGTTTCTCTCAGTGCCTCATAGTCGGACACTTTTTTCCCAACGAAATCCTACAGGTCCGGCACGATTCCTTTCGCAGCTAAGATTCAAGAAACCTCAGCAAGACAAAGAGGAAAATGAGAGGACGGGCAGATTTTTATTATATTTTTGCCTGTTGTTCGTTCATTGCACGTAATGAAAAGAAAATTTACAGATGTATGCATCTATCTGTCCATCTTAAACAACACGGACGGACGACTATCTGCCTGTTGGTTTCAGAACGCACCTACCTACTGGCAACAAACAAAGGAACAGGTTTACAAGCTACATGCCGACGAACAGAAGAAGACTGGCTAAACCGACCTGCGAGTTCACTCACTGACATTAAAGCCACCGTTAATGATAAACGACAGAATGAGCGTTTCTATACCTGGGATTCATGACAGTAGGTACAAATACGTTGGATACAATGTATTCGACGAGTACGTGTGAATGTATGCAAATGGATGTATGTTGCATGTGAAGTTGGTTCGTATGTACTTTTCCATTCCATCCATACTGCCCATACTTGTGGACGGCTTAAGAAACTGAAGTGAGGACCAAGTAAGCTGGCAATACTTCATGGAACTGAAGGGGAAAACAGGATTGTTTCTGCGCTCATCCTAGATGCTTATATTTTTTGTCTTGTGCAACAACTCACTGGAACAAAAGAAGATAGCCAATCTCCTGTTCTATTCTACAATTACTGCCACTGTTGTTGCTGCCATTAGAGATAGTTGAGCTGCATGAAAATTAGAAAAATCTAACTGATTGTGGGCAAGCTGTGTGTCTGTTGTGTTCTGTGAATGTACGATTATTAGGTGGATAACGTGTTCTCTATACGTGGAGTATGGGATTGATGCAAAAACATTTTAAGCTGCAGAAAATGCCAGAGAGAGTAAGAGGGTTTTGGTGGGCCGTGAGAATCTAGAAATGATGATGCCATGATAACACGGACTGGGCGACGACGACGACGATGCCGAACATTTATACGTTTGGATGAGACTATTGTTGCATTGCGCTGCAATCCCAGATCTTTGTTACATATATCACAGTCCAGCATCCAATTTACTTAATTGCTTACGCTGGGTGATCAGTGGAGAAGGATACTGATGGCACTGGTGCCAACAACGGTATGCTAAAAGTGACTAAAGTACAGTAACAAATAGCAATCAGCGGAATTTGTTCAAGGCGAAAAGGAAAGTCCTGACTGAGGCTAATGCTAATGCATTCAAACAATGCTCTCGATTAGGACACACCAGCCGAATCCGATATTTAAAAGACAAAGGTGGTTTCATTCCATCTGGGTCTTTTTCTTCAACCCCTTGCTCATACGGTTAAGGAAAGATGTATAACTGAATGTTGAAACAACAAGTTTTTTTTGCTTGCCTTCGTTTCTCCAATTGCACTCATACATTGTGATGCTGAGGAGTAAGCAACGAGAAGACGACTCAGAGTTGTTGTTGCTTTTGGTGTCATTGCCATGAAATCGTACATTTTCATGGGAATGGCAACTGCAAATGGGTAAGAAAACATACATGCATACAGGGAAAGATATAGATGGGGACTAGCACTGGAATGCAATTTACCGTCTAAATTACTCTTGTTTAAAAAAATCATTTTAGCCCATCTGCCATACCGTATCTGGACAAAAAAGAATCTGGATGGGTTGTGTGTGTACTGGTACTCAAATGTGATGAGCCGAAGGAGAGAAGTGCTTAGTTTAAATTGACCAGAAATTACAACCCTTTTCATTTCCTAATGGCATCCCAGCGTCGTGTCTCCGAATTAATTTTAGGTTACTTTCATTTCTTTCCGTACATACTTAATCCAAAATAATGCACATGGGATGGAATAGACACATTTCTTTGGAGTTTCACATATCCTCACATTCACATGTGCATCGAAATTCGTACTGATCCTACCGTCATACTTAATGCTTCTCCTTGACTATCGGGGATTTGATCAGAGTTCTACTAACTTAGCACTTTTTCAAGCATCAACGTGTTCAGCTCGGCTCAAATCCATTTAGCGTAATAACACCAGAATTAAGAGCAGTAAAAGGGTTTTATGTTGAAAGTATAATTTTTTTCAATTTTGCATAAAATGACATTTACTTAGCTGTAGCATGTTTTTGACAAATGTCAACATGCATACCTACACCATACACACTCACGTAGCATTACGGAATGTATATAACCATGATTACTTAGCAGTAAGCAGTGCAAAAACACGCATTTCGTATCTGTCGGTTGGTCGTGATATCGTGAACTGGTGCTATATTTGTTTGTACAGTAACAGCTTTTTGGCCTCCCTCCTACTCAAGTACTGTTATTTTCTTTAACTTCCGTTCATACTTAGTTTTTTTTCACTACCAAGTTGTTTACAAAAACAGCACCACAGAGATTTTACAGCAGGGTTCCACTCGCATTTGCAGGTTACTCTGATTTTTATCGGCACCTCTAGTCAAGAACAGAGAGCTCGTCGGCCATTGTAAAAATTGAAACACTAAACCCAAGGAAGACAAAACGAGGGAAACGAAAACATTCAATAACGAAGTTCACTACTAGTATTTCTTTGGTATTGATGTGAGTGTCCTATAAAGGTAATAATGTAGTACAGTCTTACAAATCCAAAGGGTGGGTGTAATCCAGCATTATATTGTTGATATGCTATACTTACATATGTACATAATGTATGCATCTATGTATGTATCTGTACGTGCCAGTCTTTGCTACCCAGAAACCAGACATGTTCATTCATATTACACGCACAAACTGAAGTACAAAAGGGATCCCAAAAGGTACGAAAAGAAAGCAAACAACAGACATAGAAATGAACAAAAACGAAACTGAAAAAAAATTCAGAGAAAAAAGGAGAGGAAAGATCACAAAAAGGAAACAATCCGAAAAAAGACGTAAAACACTATTTTCCCATTGCAAGCTTGAACTTATGCATGTCTTATTGGAGTGTGCACATATAAATATATACACATTTCGTTGATATATATGCGATGCTAGTGCAACTGGGGTCAAAAAGAAGGTTTTGCAATTTAGCCTTTGTCTTTCTATCGGAATCTCTATTTTCAACGTGGCCCCACACATCCCAGGTTTATATTCTTAACGGTCCCTTTGTACATTTCTTTACCATGTAGTGTGTTTTAAGTTGACTTGTATAACATAAAGCTTCCCCTATAGTATATATACATATTTCTCGAATAAGAAAATAGGTAACTTCTTGTTCAACTGTAAGTGCCGATGGCAAATGGGAAAATGGGAGACCAAAATGTCAGACAAAATGCAGTTAAAAGACAAAATGCTGTAACTGATGGTCGTCACGATGGTGAAAGAAAGGAGGCACAGAGACACAAGACATTCGGAAAAATGGGGAAGAGAAAAACCAAATAATGCAAAGGTTATTTGGAACGGAAGGGAAGGATAAGTTCCACAGCATACTTTCCTACTTTGTTTTCCTTTTTCCTTTTCTTCCTTCCCTTTCCTCTCTCTTTGACTTTGTACATGCAAAAGATATGGAGAGTGAGTGATCGAAGAGCGCGACCGAGAGAGAAGAGCGAGAGATAGGCCGCGAAGGAGAGAGAGGTGAGTGCGTGTGCTACTTGCAGGCATGAGGTGATCAGCGAGGTGAGGGCATGATGAGAGTGGTGAAGATGGATGGGCCTGAGAGTTACGATGAAGTTCGCCTCTCCCTGCGGAGTGTCAGGTTGCTGTTCTGGAGGCGGTTCGGCACTTGCGTGAGGTGATACAGGAGAAGCGATATGCCTAGCGACATTTGCGCTGTTGCGGTAGGTTGCTGTAAGCGAAGTGGTAAAGGATTCGTTGAGTAGGGGAGGGAATGTCAGTGAGAGAAGAGGGCCGGTGAGAATTCCTCAGTGTTATGGGGTCTGGTAATTGGGTCCCAGATTCGGAGGGAAGAAGAGTTGCAACGAACTGTGAGAGATGCAACTATCAAGATTGAGGTTTGGGATTTGGCCTCCACCCCTACGTAAACCTAATGGCGGAAATTCTATGTTAGTGAGTGCACCTAATATGTAAAAACATGTGCGTGCGTCGCTGTGAGTCGGTCGAGGGAGTTCAAGGGGATTGTACAGAGAGACTATTTATCCACTAGAAAGATCAGTGTGCTCTGCGCAGCGCGCGGGAGGTGCAAGTGGGTGCTGGAGGGTGAAGAAGGGTGCCACGAGCGGACATAGAGTGAGCTAGTCTGCTTTCTCTATATGAACCGCTTTTTAGCCCTGTCCCAAAGGCAATAAAATGCTGAGTCGTTGTAATATAAGCTCTTGTACACAAGTCACATTTGAATATATATTATGCCATCTATCATTTAGCCCACTCGTTGAACTATAAAATGTTGTTTCTTTTTTTCTTTTTTTTATTCTTTTTTTTTTTTTTTTTATTTTTTTTTTTTTATTTTTTTCTTTTGTTTTTTTTTCTTTTTCTTTATTCTTTTGTTTTTTTTTTTTTTCTTTCTTTCTTTTTTTTCTTTTTTCTTTTTTCTTTCTTTTTTTTTTTTTTTTTCTTCTTTTTTTGTCTTTTTTTTCTTTTTTTTTCTCTCTTTTTCTTCTCTTTTTTTTTTCTTTTTTTTTCTGTTGTCTTGTCTTTTATTTTTTCTTTTCTTTTTTCTTTTTTTTCTTTTTTTTTTTTTTCTTTTTTTTTTTTTTTTTTTTTTTTTTTTTTCTTTTTTTTTTTTTTTTTTTTTTTTGTTTTTTCTTTTTTTTCTTTCTTTTTTCTACTTGGCTTCTTTACAAATGTAATATGCAGGAAATGACATTGTATTCTTTTCAATGAATTGTGCATGTCAACACTGTCACACGCCTGAACGCCCTTCACTTTCCATACGCTTAAGAAGGGCCGCTTCCATAACTTAAACCACATCCCGACAAACTGTGTTTCTCATGAAAAGCACAGACAGCACGACTGATAGAGACTAAGAGGCCAGGCTAGGCGTATGGCAACTACAGAGAACGCCGCTAAACCATTTTTATTTCCTTTCTCTCTTTCATGGTATTACTACAACAATTCCTTTATCCAACATACCTCCCCATTTTTTGCTCTCCCAAAAAGGCGAGCTGCCCGACATTTCCTTCGTTAAAAACAAATGGTTACGCATAGCTCCCAATGTCTTTGCTTCTCGATCGCATATTTCTTTTATTCTAATTCCACCCCTTCTTTTTTCCTTTTCTTTCAGCACTAACACAACCTTTGTTTCCGTTCCGTAGATGAAGATAAAAGCGCAATACATGCTTTGTGAATGTAAAATTCATTTCCTGTCTCCTCTCAATATTTCGTGGAACCTCTATACCTTTTAATCTTCAAAAATGCATACGCCGGCGAAGAGAACAAAGTTTGTTTAGCTGCGCATGAAAAAGTGGAATGAAAATATCCGTCGAGAAAATAGCTAAATAAGGACATTGGAGCCTATCGTAACCATTTGTTTTTAACGAGGAAAATGTCGCACTCGCTTTTTTGAGACAAAAAATGGGAGGTATGTTTGGATAGAATTGTTGTAGTAAACTGAAGAGAGAAAGGAAATAAAATGGTTAGCGCGTTCTTGTTAGTTCCTTCCCTGCCTGGCCTCTTTCTCTCTCAGTCGTCTGTCTGTCTTTTCTGGACACAGTTGTCCGGGTGTGTTTATTATGGAACCTCTTAGCGTATTGGAAGTGAGGCGTTCAGGCGTTGACAGTGTTGACATGCATTCATTGAAAGAATACAATTCTTTCCCTGCATATTCATTTGTACAAACAAGTACAACATTTTATAGTTCAACGAGTGGTAAATGATGATCATAATATATATTCAATATGTGCTTGTGTACAGGCTTATATTCAACGACTCACATTTTACTTGCCTTTTGGCAGGCTAAATAAGCGTTCATATAGAGAAAGCAGACAGCTATTTATGTACGTGTGGACGCCCTTCTTCCAAGACATTGGCATGGGGTGCAGAGCACATTGTCTTTTCAGTGGATAAAAGTTTTGTAAAATCCCACTGCAACCTTGGACGATACAGGCACGCACGCACATGTTAATATTATGTGCATATATACATAAATTCGCATTAGGTTACGTAGGGGGTGGAGGCAACTCCAAATCAATTGATAGTTGATCTCAAGTTGTTGAATTTTCCCTCTGATTGGGACAATAAGAACAATAAAATAAATTTAGGCTTTTCTCAACTGACATTTCCTATACATTTTACATTGCTACAGCCAACCTACCAAAGCAAATCGTGTAGGCATTATCGTTCTTTATATAGAAGTTGGAAAGAGAAAGGGACCAAACTGACCAACATGCTCAGCGAGACGGGAACTCATGTACTCCCAGGCATCATTACATCTATCCACTGCCCTTACCAGTGTGAATATCCATGTGCCAGTACAAGACTATCCTATTCCGTGACACCTTGCTTCTGTTCTTAATCGGTTGTAGTTTGAAATATATTATAATTTTTGATGTACAAAGTCAAAGGCAGTCAGAGCGAAAGGGCAAGGAAGAAAAAGAAAAAAGGAAAAACAAAGATAGCCACACAGTTACTGCCTGCTCTCGCGCGAACTGTGATCCTTCCTCTCCGCTTACCAAATAACCTTTGCCATTATCTTGCAGTTTTTTCTCGCTTCCCCACTTTTTCCGATGGTCTCATGCCTAGTCTCTTGTGCCTGTCTCTTTTCTCTTCGTACCATCGCTGGACGGAACCATCAGTTTACCAGCATTTTCGCTTCTTTTAATGACTGCATTTTGTCTGAACATTTTGGTCTCCCATTTTCCATTATGCACATCGGCACTTACCAGTGCTTGAACAAGTCAAGTTTATTCCTATTTTCGTTATTCGAGCAACAATATGTTATAATAATACGTATAGGGGAAAGCTTTAATGTTATTAACCAAGCTTCATCTTAATAAACTACTACTACATTGGTAAAGGAATATGTGACAATTAGGGACGTTAAGAATATAAAAACCGGGATGCTTTCTTGTGTGGGGCCACTGTGAAATAGAGATTCGCATTTATGAAAGACTAATAGGCTTAACAATTGCTCAATTAAACCTTTCTTTTTGACCCTCCCATGCTTTGCTGACTAGAGCCATCGCATATATATGACAACGAAAATGTGTATGACTATTTATATGTGCCAACCACTCCAATAAGACTATGCATAAGTTCCCAATCTTCTGCAATAGCGCGCAAAATAGCGTCGTTTTACAGTCTTTTTTTTTCCGGACTTGTTCTTTGTGATCCCTTTCCCTCTCCTTTATTACTCTGCAATTTTTTTTCAGTTTCCGTTTTAAAAGTTGTTCATTTCCTACTGTCGGTGATTGCTTTCTTTTCAGTACTTTTACAGCGGATCCCTTTTTGCTCACTTCAGTATATGTGCCGTTGATGAAATATGAGCATGAACTTGTCCAATGGTTTACTGAAGAATCAGTGTTACGCAAAGACTGGCAGCGCTTACAGCATACAACATAAGGCATCATCACATTACCGCTGCTACAATATGTAAGGGTATAGCGATATCAACAGATTATACTGCTGGATTCTAGCACCCACCCTTTTGGATTTGATAAAGGACTGTACTAACATTATTACCCTTTATAGGACACGCATCACATCAAGTACCCCAAAAGCAAATAACTAGTACGTGAACTTCGTTATATGAATGTTTTCGGTTTTCCCCTCGTTTTTGCTTCTCTTCACTTTGCGGTTTAGTTGTCATTCAATTTTTTACCACAATGGCGACGAGCCCTCTTCCTGTTCGTTGGACTAAGCATCACGGAGACGGAGTAAAAATCCAGCCGACCTAACCTGCCAAATGCAGAGGTGGAACCCTGCTAGCTAAGAATCTCTGTGGTGCCTGGTTTTTCGTAAATCAACCGTTTGGTAGTGGGAAAAACAAAAAACTCAAGCTGGAATGGCGAACTGGAAGTTAAAAAACGCAGAAATGAACTAGCTACTTTGATGGCTAGGGCTTAGGGGCAAGCGCCACAAAAAGCTGTTAGCGTAGTACCGAACGACACATTAGTAGCCACAGGTTCACCTGATGATCACGAGCAACGGCACAGCCGGATGCAGATACGAAATGCGTGCCTTTCTTGCACTGCCTTACTGCCTAAAGTAAATCATCCGTGTATATACATTATCCGTAATGCTAAGGTCTGAGTTTGTGTTAATGGGTGTTAGGTATGGCATGTATGACATTGCCAAAAACATAGCTATCCAGCCTACATTAGTAAATTGTCATTTGTCATGCCATATAATTGAGAAAAAAATTTCTATAACTTTCCAACATAAAACCCTAGTTTAGTTTACTGGCCTGCTTAAAGTTCTTGGGTGAATATTACGCCTAAGATGCGATGTTGGAGCCGACGCTGAACAACGTTCGATGCTTGAAAACCAGTGACCTATAGTTACGCCTACGAAAACTGCTCGGATTCAGAATGCCCCGATACGTATCTCATCAGAGAGACAACGCACTTAACAGTATGACGGTTAGGTAATCAGCTTACTGAACTTTCGATGCACAATTAGTGAATTGCTCGAGGTATATGTGATATAAACTCCTCAAAAGAAATGTGCGTCTATTTCCATCCGATGCTGCATTCACTTTGGATCATAAGGAGTAATGCTACGCGAAAGCAAACATCGACACCAGTACCCAGTAAAACAGTTATCTGGGCAGGACACGACGCCGTGGGGACACATGCCATTAGGAAATTGAAAAGGGTTGTGAGATTGTCTGCCGTCCAAATTTTAAACCTAAGCACTTACTCCTTCCTCGGACTCATCCACATTTTGGGGATCAGCAGCGTACTACGTCTATCACACCCAACCCGAGTCCAGATCTCTTCTTTGTCCCGACGAGGCCGGTATGCGGCAATGCATGAGGCGCGCTAAATGCGTTTTTTTCAACGGATAATGGCCGTAGTTAATTCTCAGCGACGGTAAATTCCAATTCCGTGGCTAGTCCCTCATCTAATAGTCAATTTCCCTGTACTCATCGTATGACGTTTCTTACCCCATTTGCGAGTTCGTCCCTATTTCTCCATCTGCAAAATGTACCGCATTCATGCCGACCCAAATGACACCAAAAAGCAACAACAACCCTCATGCCAGTCAGTCTTCCTCGTTGCTACTTTCCGTCAGCATCACACATGTATGGAGCTGACGATTGGAGCAAACCGAGCGAACGGCCAAGCAAAACAAACAACTCTGTTGTTTACAACATTCAGCTTTATACATCTTTCCTTAACGTTTATGAGCAAGCGCCGGTTTGAAGGAAAAAAGACCAGGGATGAATGGAAAACCACACCTTTGCTCTGTCTTACACATATTCGTGCGACCGCGCCTCTCGGGCGGAGCTCGTAGTCTCTCTCAAGACCTCGGAGCAGCTGATCTCGTGCTCTGGCAATCCGCATTTAGCGCATCTAGTCCTCCAGTCGAGCGACGTGATCGTTCTTTCGCTTTGAACAGAAAGCTTCCGTCTGGATCCGGCGTATTTGTCCTCTGACCTCGCGTATTTTGAGCTCTCGCACTGTTTTCACGGTGGCATACCTTGTTCCGCGTCGGACGCACCAGGTCGCGATTCCCTAGCTATCGCTCTGCTGCACTGAGCTCACCGCCGTACCAGCGCCTTACACGGTCACGAATTCGGGCATGCCTGAGACTCCGTTCCCTCCGCATATGCAGTGTAAGCCAAAGATTCTGGCGTGGATTGCAGCCGGCCGTGCCAATTGGCAACAATAGCTCTCATCCAAAACGTATAAATGTTCGGCCGACTTCGTCCCGTCCGTCCCCCCGATGCGCCCCAGCTCCGTGTTATCATCGCGCATCACTCACTTCTTAGATTCTCACTGGGCATCCGCCCACCCACAGAACCCTTCTCTACTTCCTCTCTGAGCCATGTTCTGCCAGCCTTAAAATAGTGACATCATCTACGCGACTACACAGTCCCATTCTGACTCCAACGTTATAGAGCAACACGTTTAGCTTCGCCACCGTCAATTAACTCCGTACAGCTTTCACAGTTATACACAACTCTATCGACCCACACAGTCTTGCCCCACAATCGCAGTTAGATTCTTTCTAATTTCATGCAGGTCCACCCACGGTGATCTCTAAGGCCCGGAAGCCGAACAACCAGAGCTGGCCCAGGTAATGTGTTCAAGAATCAGAACAGCGTCCATGAGATGTGCTCATCCTTCTTTGTTCCAGTCGATGTTGTTGCCACCAAGACAGAAACAATATAAGCCAGTGCGTAGGCGATCGGAGTGGCGCTAGGAACCAATCCTGCTTTTCCCCCTTTCCAGCTTCCCATGGAGTGGAGTTGGCCAGCCCTTACTGGTCACTCCACGTATTTCCAGATCTTTCTCTTAACGGACCGTCCACAATGGTCAATAGGATCGGCCCAGTAAATGGATGGCGAAATGGCGAAAAAGTACATAGCTGCAGGACCCAACAAACTCTCACAATTGCAACACTACATCCCATTATGCAAGTACATTCACAGAACGTAGCTTCAGCTCCGAAATACATTGTAAATCCCAATTCGCTTATTTAGTACCTAACTGTCATGGAAATCCCAACGGGCCTAATTAGACAACTGCACTCAAAATTCTGTCGTCTTAATCATTAAACGCGTGGCATTTTAATGTCCAGCTGAGCTTGCAA
>LJIJ01001870.1:0-34910 GCA_001718145.1 Orchesella cincta
ACAAGACCCTTGATGGAATTCAAAAAGGATACAATTGGGGTCTAATAATTCCCGGAAGATAGCCATCAGCACAACTTTCCTCAGCCTGCAAACCAGTTGTCCTTTCATTCCAGATCGCTGCCTGTAAAATTTGATTGGAGTTATTATGGTGTTATAGGACCTGTCCGAGACCAATTGGGATGTGCTACTTGCGTTATCTTTGCCATTACATCCGCATTAGAAGGAATATATGCCATAATGAAGAATTGGATGGTGGACTTGAGTGAGCAGCATGTCCTTGACTGTGCAATAGCTGAAAATGGCTACTCGAGAAATAAAGGGTGTGAAGGGAATGCCTACACAGACACCTTTCAATTTGCAATGGACCACGGGCTCGTTCCCGAACAATATTATCCATACAGTGGGCAGCAAAGCCAGTGTTATCCAGGCTTGCGACCAATTACAAGGCTGAAAAGTTATGAGCGTGTTAATTCCACGCCAGAAGACCTTAAAGTAGCCGTGTTGAGTACTGGGCCCGTTTCCATTGGCATCTTTGTTACTAGCGGGATCATGTTCTATAAAGGAGGCGTATATGATGACTGTTTTCCAGGTAAGTTAACACAATTCCCTATAAAAACTATAAACTAGCAAATAATCTCAATGTGTTTATGACAACACTCTTAATTTAAGGACATCGAATCGGCGGACATACATTGGCAGTTATTGGATATAACGATGAAGGAAGAGTAAAATATTACAGGCTGAAAAATCAATGGGGTATGACGAAACCGTAATTTTCTGATATATTACAATGAATCCCGTATTTTTTTTAGCTAACGAGTTTTGTCGTTTTACAGGAGACACTTGGGGAGAAAATGGGTTCATGAGATACATATCAACTGATCCGAGATGTGGTATGGAGCAATTAGCTTTTAGTCTTCGTATTTGATTAGGATGGGACGTGTTGCAAATTTATGTATGATTGTATATAGTTGGGATGATGCTCTGTCTATTTTTGGTAATTAAAATACACTTTTTATTCATTCAATTTGTTTCCGTTGTTAAAATTGACACATGAGCGAGTTACGTGTTTGTAAATCAGTTGTTTATGGCGGAATGAAGTAAAAAAACAAAAAATACTTGAGCTGGCCTTCCATAATGTATTATTGTATGATTTATGATACATATTATGCATGCAAAATGAATAATTCTGGATGAAAAATAAACTGGAAAGGGAACACAGACAAAAGCGAATTACTTTGAATTGAAAGAGTTGTTTTAATACCATTTGTGATCCTTTTTAAGAATACAATTGATATTATGTATATTGGATCTAATATAAATATGCAGGCCGGGTCTGAAGGATATTATCCCATGGAGTAGGAAACTAATTACTTGTGTTCATAGTTTTGATTCCGAAAATTGTTTGGCCCACAAAATGAGTGCTCCATTCCCTCGGGATGTTCCGAATTTTAGTGAATTTGGAGTCGTCATTGCCACAACTGATCTGCGGTTCCGTCCTTGACCACTTTACCGGAAGTCTTCCTTTTTTGTCCTGCAAACCAACAAAGCATCATTCATTTGTGGTTACATTTAATGTGTGCAAAATTCTCCAATTAAAATATATATAATTTTCGCAAAGACATTGAATGACTTACTGTTGTTGCGATTCCATGGGAGTTGAAAATGGCTGAATTTACTCTCCACATCCAAAATAAAGTCCGTGAGGAGCAAAAAAGAAATTAAAAGTACACATTTTAAAATCTTCATTGTTGCGGTTAATTGAATTTTAATCAGCTGAAGAAAATATGACAGTCTGTAGTCAGAGGAATAAATATCGATTGTGGCTAAGAACAGAATCTTTTCTCTATCCAATCCTTAAAAATCCACGTCGTTTATGAATTGGATGAGTGCCAGGTAATACCTACAAGTTATCGGATGACACAAAATTAGCCAATCACAAAGCACTGTGACGTAACCTGCATTTCTTGGAAATCCTTGTAAGCTCGGCTCGATTCTAGTTTGTCTTGGTGGTGTTAGGCATTTACGAATGAAACAAATGAGGAACTGGTACCTTTGCATGACATTGCACTACGCTTTTTTCTTGCTTATCACTGAAATATTATAGAAGTATCCACACAGGACCAAAACTTGAAGGTGACCTTCCACATCTGCAACATAATAAGTAGTATACCACCTTTATGACGGCGGGTGTTTGAATGCTACCGTGAAGGACATGTCAATATTTTTTACGAGTTTTTATTTAAAAAACACAAGTACGATTGTATGACAAACATCATTTGCAGATGTGAATACCATTACTACTATTATAAAACAGATTTGTTAATCAAAAACTAGTAAGTTGGATAAGGTGGTACTAAATGAAAAGTTCCCAAATACTAGAGAAGTAGCTTGCCATTTTGGTTATGCTGCTATCCTGTTCTACATTTGCATTATGAACCGCCTCTGATATTGCCGTCCAAAAGTGCCAATTGTAAAACACTATAAACAACATATAAATATCAAGGACAGAATACTTGCAGTCGATTCTCAATGAGTTAGCAGCTAACTTACATATATCACCCGGCTCAAGAGAAATGCTAAGAGAAGCACATGTTGCCCTGCATTTTCTGGAAGGCATCAGCTTTATCACTCGACGTCCTTGGGCTTGCATAACAAACACATTTTTGAAGGCTGGATTGGGCTGGAAAAAATGTTTGGATGAATAGTTTGGATTAGCACTTATTATTTAACACAATTGTTGTTTAAAATACCATGGAGTAGGATGAAGATGATGGTCCGTCAATGAGCAAGTAGTTGTGTGAAAATAGCTTAAAATGAGTAGGGATATAATTTTTGGGACTTGGTATAACTCTTCCTAACGCCTTTGTCAAACTATACTGATTTGTTTCCCTGAAAAAGTAACAAACTTATTGCAATTACAAACATCTCGCCAAATGTATTATGCTTTGTATTCAATTATCCTTTGCGTTGCTTACAACTTCATATGCGAGTCAAGTTTGGGTTGAAAACCGTCAAGGTCAAATTTTTGAAGAAACTCTTTCAACAAATCGAGTTTAATCGGAGTTGGTAACGCATTTTTGATCATAAACGGAACTTGGTTGGCACGAAGATTCTCTGGAAACTTGGATAATTTGTTCACAGTAATGACCTCACGAACGTGTTTGCACGACTTGCAATGCGGATCAGCCAGTTCGAAAAATGGGTTTACAAGGAAGCAGTACTTGGTATTCACATCTAATCATCATCATAATGACATGTATATTTAGTCAGTTTAAATCAATTTTGTTTGAAAAATGGGATACAATACACTAAGTTACCATGAAACGGTTTGAGTTTGTGGAAGTCCAACGAAATGGAAGCGATACGGCCCAAGTTGTCATGGCCAAGTGTTTCAGAAATGAATTGGGGTTGAAACAAGCTACCACGATTACAATTACGCAAAGACATAAGATTGATAAAAGTAAGGAGGTAGCACGTTTTACTCTTTTCAACAGTAAATTGACTCCCGCTGATTTACTAGGATTTTCGATGATGATGAGTTTTAAGGTAATTTGCAACGGCAGTAATGCACTCTGCTCCAAGCTCAGAAGAGAAGGTTGAGAGGATAGCCATGGTGGTAAAAAACTGTTAATCTCGTTAAAGCTTCGTGTTTTACTAATGATAAGCGTATAAGAAATTTATGAAAAAATTAGTCCTTGAAAGCCTGATGCAACAAAACTTGTTATTGAAGGTTTATGTTGTTTTACTTCAAACAAAGCATATTTCCTTCATGAAAATATTAAGAACAATACATTTAGGAAAAATCGAAGTACATTCATTACCTTCGTAATATAAAGTTAGTAAATAAGATAAATTAATGGAATGCTAGCTATAATAATACTTTAGGTCATCATACAACATCTTTAACGTAAACTACATCCCAAACGTTAAAAAGCAGTTAGAACTACTACTCATATTAACGACTACTGACAAATTATAAAAATCGTCCTTGGCAATACGGTGTGCGACACGAGCAGTACCATTGCTTTCCTGGAACACTACCCACTTTGTATCCGTAATCGAAACCCAGCTCCGATCCAGCCTTAACCAAGCACGTTGTGAAGAAAGCCAGTTGGGGAAAGCGAACGTTGTGTGTATCACTGAAAACATGCTGTAGAATCACGTTAGGGTCGCATGTGTGCTGAAACATAAGGAAAATGCAATTTGTAACATTCCACCTCAGATAAAAAGCCTGCACATTCTCCATTGAATAATTGGAACATACATTAAAAAACCGACTAGCATTTCCGTTGACTCTCGCATCCACAACAAAACAGTCATCTTGCAGACAATCATTGTAATCCTGGCTGGTTAATTGCTTCTTCTTCGTGCCTTCAGGTTTTCCATCTTCATCAAGCCTAGCATAGTTAAGGTTAGCCATGTATGTGCTGTCATATCGCTCGTCTCTCTGAAATTAGCAAGTCAACACAAAAAATCCTTAATTTCGCTCCTAAAGTAAATCTAGAGTATTATCAAGCTCATGATATCTACCATTTTTGCCTCTTCATCAGTTAACAATTCGCCAGTGTAGGTGCAAAGAAATGATCCATTAGGTATGTCATGTAGAGCCCTCACGCCCCATCCTTTCCTTGCCGTGTTAAATATCTGCAGTGGCCACATGCTTCCTGATTGCACGACCCGATTTAAACATGTCATCTTGCATTTGCATCTAACAGTGGGGAAAATTTAAGAAATATAATAAGCACTTGACACATTTAAAGGTAAAAACTATTTTAAAATTTCTTCTCGTACATGTCGTTGCACTCATATAATCCTCCAGTTACTTGCCCATTCAATCGCCTATTTTGGTAAGTTGTGGAGTTCGTATTCCAAATGGCTAACCTTTCCATTGTCAGTTTCAAACAGGCACATTTTGACGCGTCCTAACAAAATTAGTTGTTTAAGTGGAGAAAAGATACTCAAAAGCAGGATGTGTATTTGAATCAAGATAACTATTTCTTACCATGCAATTATCGGTGCAGTCACAACAAGTTAAAAAAGTGCGTTTTGCACGTTCAGCCACACCATGACTTGCCTCAGATTGTGTGATGTATTTGAAGTCTGGCAAATTATTTGGATCCAGAGCATTGACGATTTCCACCGGTCGGGATTCCTTTCCGTGGGAGAAGTCCTGAAACATTTTAAGAGTTCGAAATTATAAAATTATATGCAATGGTCACCAGTACTTTTGTTTTGTATAAATCTGGATGATAGCTTACATCAACTTTGAGCAAGACGTGAGCAGGAACAAACTCATCCAGAATATTGACTCCAGTTCCAAAGTAGAAATAGTCCACCGGCATATTACAATCCGTGTTGAGGAGGTACTTCGTTAGCTCACTATAATTGGACAGCCTGACACCACATGGGGCAACGTACAACACCTCTTTCTCGTGAAGTCCAACAACCTCCCTGAGAAAAAACAAGATTTGATCTTAAAATATATTTAAGATACATTGCTAGTTGTTCACACTTGTGATTTGACTTACCTCGACCATCCGAGGAATAAGGGAACGGCTAAGGGACTCAACTTATCAAGCTCCGCATTTCGAAAGTACTGGGTAATGCAATTTGAACTGCATCTGTGAGATTGAAGCTGCCTTGGTCGGGGGGCGTGAGCAGGCACTATCACTTTCTGGTCAAGAAACATATTATGTGGTTTCAAATATAAATCTATTAGTTTAAAAGCTAACGCCAGCCTCTTACCTTGATACTTCCCTGGTACTCCACCAGCAGGTCAGGTTGAACAGTTCTACTTGAGACATCAGCTTTGTTGCAATCTAGAAGAAATCTTCCCGAACCTCGGTATATCCACTCGATCCGTTCATCAGTTTCAAATTGTACCTTTGCGAGGGCGTAGTCAACTTCCAAGACGCGGACCAAGTGACACAGCCCTAGAATATAAACAATTTTGAATACCAAAGTAATTTCGAAGCCTTTTTAGAAGATAATCAACAAAACTTACCATTCCACTCAACAGAAACCAAACTTCCTTCCTTCAAGCGCACCAATAAACATTCAGGATATTCGATAATGTAGTTTTGGATGAAGTTATATGATGTTGGATAAACGTCATTCCAAACGTCCTTCGATGATTCGAATACCAAAAATACTGCTTCCTGGCTCACGTACTGTGCACTGCCATCATCAAAGAAAATTAGATATCTGTAAAACAAATATAAATATTATTAACGTTCATGGTAATTAGCACAAAGGGACGCCATTTATTTGGAAATCGAATACCTATTCTTTGTGGTTATTTTAGGATAGTCCGCAACGACTCCTGCATAGAACATCCCATCATCTTCAGAACGATTCTCATCCACATATTTGGCAATGACCCTCGCTCCAACGGGTAGCATATACGGGCAAGGTAAATCGTACGCCATCTCCTTCAGTGTAATTCTCCGTGCGAGATAACCTGGCTTCTTTGTTGGCTTGTAGTGTACAACGTATTCCATCTGCGAAACAAATCAATGCGTTCATTGGAAATCGGTTTCAACAATAAGTTTGTGGATTTATTGCCAATTGACTTTTTAGTGTTCACTTACTTGCTGAGTTGTCTCATTCATAATTATCTTGTGAATCGTTGCTTTCTTCCAGCAATGCAGAAGATTCTTCCACAGCATATAAATAACTTGACCAACTACTGGACTGCGTCGTGGGATAAATGCCGGTGTTGGTAGGAGCGGAATGGAAGGGGGTGGATTGGAAGAGTACGAACTATGGCACAGTGGTAATTCTACAACAGCAACGGACTCAAGTTCTCCTTTCTTAAATTTCTTATGGGAAGATGCTTCTCTTGCTGAATAGACACAATATGTTGAGCGCTGAGCCATTGTGGAAGGTTTTTAAAGTCCGAATTTACTCCAGTTTGGTTACAACAAGCTTACTCCTCACTCCGACACAGATAAAACATATTGGCAGTATTTTTTCAATCGCGTTCATTTTATTGTCACAATTTTTGTAAAATTTGGTAGTTATCTTTTATCAGATTGAAAATATAGTACGATAATAACTCGCATTAAAAGTAATTGACAGAAAAAAATAATTTTCCACAGAGAGCACGATTTTGGTTAGCCCAGTGAAAAGTAGGATTATATATTAGGATTTTTCCAAAACATATAGATGTCAGAATATTCGTCGTGTCAAGCTTCCCTTAAGATTGAGAAATGCATTACTTTGTTATTTAAACGTACAAAAATTATAACGAAATATTTATCTCGTAGCAAAGCCACGCTTGCCCTTTGTCCAACCTTTGCTCTGATTGGGTAGGCAGTATAAGCTTATTCGTGATGCATACATCCATTTCGTCACAGCGGTGTTTATTTTCGCATTGTGTATGCAGTTGGATTAGTTACTGCAGCAATTTATAGTCAATTGCATACAACATTAGGATATTCAATGAAGTTAAACGTATGTCGTGTTTTTATGGTAGGAATCAGTTAAACCTCAAGTGTATGTGTTTAATATTCATAGTGATTACACACTCTCACCCTAATTTTCATTTTCGTACAAATTGTAGCATGTTATGATACTCTCTTTTTAGTAAATTCTGTAATACAAATCAACTTCGTGTCTCTTCATTCTCATATTCCTATAAGTAATTACAGTGGAGGTGGTACACCTCTGTTAAATGACATTCGAAACGTCACTCATACAATGTGCAGCCTAAATTTAGGGGTAGATCTTGTAACGCTATTCTGCAATTGCATACTAAAAGGTTGAGTTTACGTTGTAAAGTACCTACAATCATTTTCTCATACCAACGCTTAAAGTCATATATGAAATTGAACCCAAACATGTAACACTACTGCATACTTTACATACGCTGCATTCATATTCAAAACTAAAGATAGTGTTTGTAATATAATATGGAGATAATCACAATCATGGCGTATCTCTACTAAAACCGTATGGCATCTATTTGGTACTTATACAATGTGAAAGTGTTGTACCCACCACTTTCACTTCCGTTTCATGAGATACATTGCTAATTTGACTTTCAACCTTGAGGTCAAGGTTAGTAACAACTTTCTTTGTTCAGGCGAGCTATAAAAGGACGCACGCATCATTTCAGGAGTTTATTCCGTGTCTGCAAGTCGTTGAAGACAGTTTCAAACTGAGAACTAGCTCCAGTACCAGTTTTTGTCTAATTTCAAACTTCTGCTTCAGAAATCCTCAAAATATTTCCAAAGTTTCTGACATATTCTCTGGAAACGAATTTCGAAAATCGAAATACTTTTCCACTAAAATGGTGAGTCCTTATTAATACGTTCCTAGTAAACGATAGTTTAAATTTCCCAAAAACTTTTAACTTGCAGAAATCCAGAAATTTTCAGTATAACTATAAAATATTGTCTCTTTTTACAAAATTTCCATTTATAGGAAGGAGTTAAGGAGAATATCTGGGTTTTGGTGACGGATCCTGCCCTGACCAGAACTATTTCAAACACGATGGACTGGGACAAAGAGATGATTGAGGAAAGGAGCCCTGCCATTTCTTCAGAAACCAACTCTGAGACTTCTCTTTGCCTTCGGGAACTTGCCACAGCAACCGCTGCAATTTCATTGCGAAACGTAAATACTGATCCAAATATACTAAAAAAAATTATGAGTGAATTATTGTGTAGCTTGTAAAAATTCACATGTGCGGTTTTCGTTTGATTTTGTTTTCCAGTCCTCACGATTTTTGGAGGATTACCAAACCCCGATGGGATTTTCCAACAGGCAGATTGAGGTGAGCGAGAATGGAATGATGAAGATAACCGAAGAAGACAAGCTATCCCAAATTTCTGGTGACTCCACAATTTCCCTTCACTTGGATGCGGTGGAGCATTTGGAAAATGTGTATGAAGAGCAACGAGACGATATGGTTACCAAGAAGGGCTTCATTTTTACACCTCTTCACATTGTCAAGGTGTTTGCTATGGATCGCCATATGGATACTCACATTGAGCACTACATCTTGAAGCATCCGTCGGTCAACAAGATAATCTATCGCGTCGACATTCTCGTCGGCTCATGGAGAGGTGAAGTGTTTGCTAGCAGTATTGAATCTTATCCTTTAAGCTTATCAACTTTAAATACAATGATTATTTTTTTTCATTTTGTTGATACGCAGGAACGGGGCAATGTACACGAAGACAACTGGCCAAACAGCTTGCGGCGATGGATTTGATTGAAAAACTAAAGGTATTATAATTGTCTAGCATGTACAATCTGAATTCATGTTTCTCTTGAACAAACGAATACAAATTTCATTATATTTATTAGATGGACAAGACTGTGAAGAAAATAGTACCCAACAATGTTGCTGCGTATGGATTGCTTCCAGGTTGGAGAATCGATCAGTTGGTATACTGGGTTTTTAAGGACGTCTGCAAGGAGTACGATCTACCCTGTCCAGAATTCAGTTTCAAGGCTAAGGAGCACGAGCTCGGAAAATGCGCAGTTAGCTGTCAAATTGGCAACTACTTTACAAGTATGAATTGGAACTATATTCTGGTGGTTTCCGTTGGAACTTTTTATAGCTTTTTTGTACTAAATTGTGTATGTATGATTTTAATGATTTTAGCGGCGGAGAATGACCTGCCTTGGTTGGCCAAGAAACTTGCCATTAAACAAATGATTGAGCTGATCACCGAGCAGGAATATCGCTTGGACGGAACTGTGATGGGGAATCGTGTTCTGGGATTTCCAGAGATGAAGCTCCTTGGTTTCAAACCACAAATGTCTAGCATTGTGAGTTGTAGTAGTAATTGAGTTGTTTAAATATTCATTATTGGGAATCTTTCTTGATTAAGGTTAAATTGTATGCAATTCTTGAATTTCCTTTGTAGAAACGGAAGTGGATCATGGAGCACCGAGTGAAGGAGACTCAGGTAGTTTTTGAAGAAAATGAGCCAAACGACGGAGAAATGGAGGATGTTGAGAAGGAAGTGCAAATCCACAGCTCGAAGCGGATAAGGATGGATCTGGCGAAGGGTACTCTCAAGATTATCGTCCCAAACCAAATTGTGACTAGCCCACCATCCACATCAGTTGGTGTCTCACGGGTCCCGCTTTGGGTTACGATCAAGAATGATAATGTATTGAGCGACGTGGAAGAGGAAGACTAGACCGTGGTCGTTGTTGGAAGGAAGATTGAATGAAAGGTTGATGTATTACTAATATATATTTGTTAGATTCCTTTTATAGTTTATAACCTTAGTAGTCTATGAAATATGTTACGATGCCGATGAACTGACTTGTTAAATATGGATTAGTTATTTGTTTGTTACCTACTAATAACATTTCGTTTAATAACTAATGAATTGATTAGAGAATAGCTCAGAATGAAATCGAAACTTCACACGTTTTAAGTTTGTTAGATTGCCTATACAGCTATGTAACACTGAATATGAGTTATAATTGAAGAATAATAATAATAAATCTAGATGAAATTGTTGTTACCTAAACTAGCATGGAAAATATGCTATATTTTGCATAGTTATGCGATCATGATGAACAAAGGCTCTGAACAATGAAGCCCTTGTCGCCTGGATAGGATATTTGTATATTTGAATGCTGTAAACTGCCTTAATGTACTAGCACCTTCACCTGACATACTTCGCATTAGTTTCACGGAATCCGTGCAGTCTCGTTATTATTGCTATCGTTCATTAGCATTCCAAGGTGTGTTTATTCATCCAATTGGATTGAATATTAGTTCGTCATGACCCTACATTTACTCAAAATTAGATTTAAAAAATATAACTACAGTAATCAAGTTAGAGTTTTTATTTAAAAAACTTGTGTTATGAAATCTGCGAATTTTTTATTTCTACCTACTGGTAAAGTTTTATACAGAAAATATGGATGAAAGTTTCTACGGCATTCTATGCACTTTACCTTTATCAACCCTATGAAATTTCATGACACATGGCACCGATGTAACAGCACTAAAGTGAAATAACAGTAGAATTGTTTACTTTTTATGTTTTATTTGACTCATTTAAAAATATAATACTATTTTCATAATAAAAGTCATTTTAAATCATTTTAATTTCAGTTACTCATATTCTGTAAATAGTTTTATAATCAGTACTGTTAACTGACTATTAGCATGGTTGATTTAGGAAAAAGAGAAAACAGCCGAATCATTAAACTAACTAAAGCCTCAAAGAATCTACACATAACGTGTAGAAAACGTTTTAATAATTAATTTGTAATCGGGAAACTTTTAAACTGCTCTCACCTAACAAATAACGCATTCTAGCTTCTATATGGTCTTCCGTATAATAATATTTTGTCACATTAATAAATAAAGCAATAGCAATATCAATAAACCTACGCATACGTGGGTTACTCAGATAAGCAAATGTGTCCATTAAATAAGAAATTAAAGTATACCCTAGAATAAAGGCATACTAGTTCAAGACAAGCTGGTTCACCTTCATCTTGGAAGAGCCTGGAGCTGCCGCTGCAGGTCTTCGTCGGGTTGAAACTCTAGTAGGCACCTTACGCCGCTCATATTCTCACTTTGTGTGCACGACAGCATCAATCAGTTTCTGGAGCGACGTCTGCACGCACACACTCCCGAATTCCCGAGGGTACTGAAACATACAACCGAACTGTTACAAACTGCTCATGTGTTATCAAATCAAACCGATGAGAATAGCATTGAAAGTTATCATTACCAAAATCCCTAATATTTTTCAAGGCTTCCTGCTGCTTTTGCGTATTGTTTAGAATATCCCTTCTTCGCATAGCTTCAGCAATTATACCTTTAAAATCAAAATCAAAACCTATTACAATGATTATTACGGTCCAAATTTTAAGAATTAGACACGCTACTCTCCAAAGCTTTTGATGTAGCACGCAAACAAGTTAGAAAACAACATTCCTTCAGTCTGTTTTTATCTCATCTCGAAACAGATGTCACAGGTCAACAACTATTCTTCAATGTCCTCACCTCGTCTTGAATGATATTAAGATAACTTGATAGAAGGTGGAGTACTATTTGTGAGTTAATAACTGAATGCAGGTTAGTAGCACAGTAAAACGAATTTTTCTTATCTATTTTATTTCAAAAGTTAACTGGAAAGGTTAGGTCAACAGGTCAGACCGTCAACTTAACCCATTTTAAATTAATGTTAATTATTTTAAAAGAAACTAAATAGCAATGTAGTCTGCAATCACAAACTTTTCTCTGTCCACAATAAATAAAATCAGCCCCTGCAATGGAACAGAGTGGCTGTTTTCCCTAGAGTGAGAAAATATGTTGTTGGCAAGTAGAAACTGTAGTATACATTGTAGGCCTATACCTTTTTATGTTTTTCCAAATAACATAATAATGATCAAGAGCTCGATTGTGTGACGGTATGCCCATTTTTGCTTCCTGCTACCTTCTATGCTCAACTGCCTTCGCTCCTTGTTAACCTTTCTTGTTAAAAAAAATCTACAGGTTGTAGAGGAACTCGAGACCGAGACTGCTGCTGGTTTACGGTTTTCAGTTCAGAATTCAGAACACAAAGGACTGTATCAAATAATGAACAAGTAGGGCAACAGATGATGGAAAACGTTGAAGGCTGACAATAGAGTATAGGAATAGAGAGTAAGAATTTGTGTTTTAGTCATGTATCATAATTCATAACCAAGCATCTATTACAGTGTTTTTTCATGTAATACTTGCTTTACATAAGAAGGAAAGAACTGGAGAAGGGTAGGAGAGACTACTATGAGCTGCAGTACCGAAAAACACTTAAATTTGGTTTATTGTCCGGTGTGTATATGCTTAAATTGTAACTTGAGTCGTGTCCGACTACAACCTGACTGAATTTTTAAGTTGAAATTAAGTATTTAACCATGGAGCAAAAACTGAGAAACTCACTGTGTGTTTTCTGTTGGAAAGAAGTCTCCACGTTGGGTGGTACTCTTAACGGAAAATATTCACCTAATTTCGTTCAGTTTTTCTCAAGATATCTAAATATTCAGTTGGAAACCAGTGACGATACAACTAATGCAGATGTTTGGAGTTGTTATCAGTGTATTGAGTTGGTAGATGAGTTTTGTTACTTGTACACACAACAAGAGAATATAAGACTCCAGTTAGAATGGAAGACACGGCAGCTATCCCAAATAATGGCTGCTGCTGCATCAACAGCAGCTAATGGACCTTCAATTCAGTATCAAAATGTAGAAGCTGGTACTGATGAGACTTACGACAGAAAACTTTCAAAGTTGAGACAGGAACTTATGAAAGGCTGCGAGAGGAAGATTAGATCGTCATATCCAAAAGTCATTTTGAAGAAAATTAAAGAAGAGGTGCCTGAGGAAAGTCAGCAAATCATTGAGAATGTTACCGAGCCTTTGAATCATGTCGAAATACTTCAGTGGTTGTTAACCTTCGTTGCTGTTGTGAACTTATCATCACTTTCCTTCCACCCACAACTAGAAGCCCCTACTGACGTGTATCAACCCCACCGAAAAGCCAAAAAGTATGTTGGCAAAAAGAAACAAGAGCAAACAGATCACCAGGTTAATGATGAAGGCCTTCAGCACGAAATTAAAGTGGATTTCCCATGCACTCCGACTCTAAATCATTCTGAATTAGAGAATTTTGAAGGGGGTGATGGTGAACGAAAACTGAATGAGCAATCCTTATCCGAAACAATTAATGGAGAAGAAGATGAGAATCTTGTTGGAGTTATTGCGGGACATGAAATTGACATTGGCTTCCAAAGCCTTATTAATTGCGAAAGCTATGAAGAGCTCCAAGTTGAAGCCGACATGATTGGTTTGTATGAGAACGATGACATCTTTAGTCAGGAAACGATCAGTGAATTTGAAGCTTTATTAGCGACTGCAGCACTCGTCGAGAGTGTTCCCAATCATAAAGATCATAAAGAAGTTCAAGCAGACTTTCAACTTGAGGAAAAAGGTTGTCAGCTCAACGACAATGAAAATTTCCCACTGAGAGCAGTTGTTTCCATTGGAAATACAAGTCCCGAACTTCCCGAACATGACCTGCTATCGCCATCAAATGTGTTTAATGCAACAACAGTTGAAGTGAGTAAACCAGTTGGCGAGAATGCGGTTTTACAATCCTCTCAAGTATTCTCTGAGCCTGATCATCCCAGTCACTTCCCACTATCCTTGCCGCCCCCGAAGCTGACAATGTGAAGACGTCGGAGCCCAAGTTAATGAGCAGTCGCCACCTGCACCTGGAGAACTTGACAGAGGAGCAGATTACTTTGTGCGTGAAGTCATTGTGAACTTTGATGAGGCTGAAGATGCTACTGAAACCCCTCAAGTGTATGAAGAACCACAATTTGAGTTGATTTTTATGAACAATGACAGCGTCAGCTCAAAAACAGTCAGTGCACAGGAAACCGTCACAGCCAGTACGACAGTTTCAGTTCTCAGTTTATCTCCAGTTTCTTCAGCTGACGATAAATCGATCATTTGCTCTACTAGCAGCTTAACTAACAGAACTCCAGTTTTTCCAACTTTGCACCAAAACTCTTATCACGAGCTGAAGAGCTCTTTTACTTGCCCACAGTGTCAACACCAGTTTTTGACTGCAGACTTATTCAGGCAGCATATAACAACGGTTCACCAGGCTGAGGCAGGGCTGCCTGATCAATTTCAATGTGGCATTTGCCAGGAGAGGTTTTCAACTGTTGCGTTTCTCAGAATGCACAAGTCTCGAGCTCATAAGCCTCGGAATGATGGCGATCTCAAACTATTTCAAAGGAGGAACAAAAAGGGGCTAAATTCGGATAAAAAACTGGATGTCAGCCAGCAGCCCTTGCTTTTGAATAAAGTCCAAGTTGAACCCCCCTCATCTCCTACTGAAACGGTTGAAGGATCAATCTTGAAAAGTGCAGCAGTAACATCACCACCTTATCCAAGCTCTAACCAGGAGCATTCTGGAGACAAAACAATACCAAATAGTCAGGCAGATCATGATTTTCTGAGAGGTATGTACATTCGTTATGAAAATTAATTTGTTTTTAATTATTTTTAAACCGTAAACTTTAATTTTTCTCAGATGCAACTTCCAAACATCCACAGTCAACCTCAGCAGCCTTGCTGATTTCACCTTCAGTTGAGAAGGAAAACCTTAATACTCCCCAAGGAACTAACGCTCAGGGTTCTAGAAAACGCAAGAGTAATCTCAAGGATTGTGAAAGCACTTATTCTGTACGAAAGCCAAAATTAGCTTCACAGAGTGACACGGAGGAGAACCAGACTCAGCCCAGTTGAATGGGATGTAAGTACTTCGGAACCCTAAGAATGAGTCATTATCATTTGAGTTTGTTAATAGTTGTGAATTTTCTTAATTTCTTTAATTATTAGTGTTCATACTTTCATTGATTTACTGAAAAACTGTAAATAGTTACTCGTTTTTGTGTATAAATGATGATTTTACCGTGGCGTTAAGACGAAGAATAAATGAGTTGTTATCTTAAATTCGACTTTATAAACGTTATAAAGGTAGTTTACATGTCTGCATGATTGCTTTTCATTGGAGCTCATGATCATGATGATTTTGGAATGGTTTTAGCTTGTAGGTTTGGATACTCAAAGAGGTGAGCATGCGCGTTATAAAGTGAATAATCCCGACAAATGAGTAATCATTGACTATTAAGTTCCTCGTCCATTCTTTTCATTAATACCTGATTTAATTTGTTTTCATGGCACTGAAAATTGTATGACCCTATCCTATTTTGGTTTAAAAAAATGTCTACATTTCAGCTTCTGCTTAGTCGTAACAGTCTGATAAAAATGTGTCGAGTCAGTAATTAATATGCGCGTATCTCTTATTTGTTTGGCTTCCTTTTCTTTGTAGACATCTTCATTGAGATTTGGGAATGTGCATCCTCAATTAGGATTAGGGATGCAATTAAGTCAAGATGTTATGCTTGTACCAAGGTTGTAAAAATGATCAATGAAGTTAGTAATCTCCTGTTACAAGCAATCCTACTTTCAATCGTCGTATGAATGCTATGTGAAGGTTCATTACCGCATGCTGCATAGTGCATACTACATGATCATCATGCTAATTATGGGATTTCCTCTCATTAGGGCTTCCATATATTATATAGTGGCGACTAATGCACTATTCATAGTGTTTATGATAATAACAGGAAATATTACGATAGGTTTAGGTTGCCAATTGAGAATATATTTTATTGTAAAGTGCCGAATCGGTAGAGAGCATGATTTAGATAATGTGAATTTACTAGCTTGACTCTCTATACTTGTATTTACAAGACATCATCATGACAGTCGAACTGTGGTGTGGTTCACTCCTTTTTTTCCATTGTTTTACTGCCGTTTCAATTATGGATTTTCTTTCCTCCAATAGTTCAACTACCTTTTCTTGTAACTTGGTTACCTCCTTTTCCATCTCTTTTGAGTGCGCCTCCGCATTTTCCCGACCTCTTCTTATCTCTTCAAGCTGCATTTGCAAACCCCTCAACATTGCAGTTAGGGCTGCCTCCCTAGGCTTGAGCTCATCCATTTTTTGAATTCTGAAATGTGAAACAACAAAAATTATCAACATAAATCAACTCAAAAACATGTAAAAACTCACAATTATGCTTGATGGAATGTGAAAATCAAATCAATTCATTGTTCATTATTGCAACTCACCAAAATCAATTCGATTCACGTTCCACAGCTTCTTCAAAAATCCACTGTAAACTCCAACACTAATATGTGTGTTAGTTTATGTCTTTTTGCGATCCTCCAATTATTTTAGGCTTCAACTTTGACACAAAAAAAGTAGGAGAAAAAGAAAGACTTTTTGTTTACTTTACGGAATGACAAGCAAAATCCAACGCAAAGAGTAAAGAGTAATGGATAGGAAATGTGTGCATTAGCTACTTTCCTTTTTCTGGTACTGCTTGAATTCCGTGCCTTTCTCAGCTGAGACTCCTCGTTCTATGGCTTTGTGTAACTACACAAAGTAACCTGAATGCGTCACCTCCGAACCAAACAAAGACGAAAAGGTTTCATTCTGCACATTGAAAGCTGAAAAGAAATGAGCCATGATGATCTGTAGTGTAACATGAGAAAGTAATATATGATTTATAATTGAAACTGAACTGTTGCCGGTTATTATTTATATAATGTAGTCTGGAAGATTTTCTACTGACACTTAATTTAAAATTGACAACTCAGAATACAGGGCTTTTCAAATAGTATGCATTTCTGAACGAATCCTAGAAACCTGCATAGAATGGCTCATTTTAAAAATCAACATATGTTCATTAGCATCATTCGCATATATTATTTTCAATTTATAAACAACAATAGCACGAGGCATACAAAATGTTTCACAAACGCCAACTTTTATCGTGGTCGTATGCAAAATGCTACATGACACAGGGAAACGAGTGAAAGTTAAAGGAGTTGTCCTCATCAGAATGTAATCAACTACTGTTCGAAGTATAGCGAAACGTTATCAACTCTCAATTCGTGTTGAAACATGCACATTATGGAAAATGTCACAATATTTAGAATATTGATTGGAAGCGTTCGCTTTTGCCCGTTCTCAAAAATTGATTTCTAGTAGCAACCACGCCGTCAACCAGATTACTTTACATTGCGAACTGAAGGTATGTAGCAATGTACCAAGTAAGGTTTGTCACCAATACCATCCTTGAAGATATTCTGAATCATTCGGTTGCTACAATTCCCCACACATCTCATTATGAAATAAAAATTACGCCGTTGCTTAGATTTACAACTTTAAATTTCGAAACTCGTACTGAAAATGGGTGGGTTTCCAGCTATATACATAAGGTATCGTAAACATTTCAACCCGGTTCAATGAATCAACACAAATGAGAGTTTGATGTTATTTTGTTATGCTTGCGGTATAAATATGCTAAATATGCCGTTTCATCAAATGATTGAATCAAGCTGAAAAAATGAATGGAATGAAAACAACTTGATTGCGAGGCGTGCTTTTTGTTGGCCAAACCAGATCCCATATTACTTACACCATATCACCTTATGTAAAAATAAGTGAATGTGAAGAGGTATATGATTCAGTCCAAACTCGTTTTCACTACAGACTTGAGATTAACTTTCAATAAACATCTACAACACATCCAAATCACTGAGTTTGGTTGGTCAAACCCATTGAATAACACAGAATGAGAGATGGTGAGATGCTGCATGCAACCTTTCTGTTCGTACTTCGTTGAACTGTGTGTAAAAAAGCGTATTATATTGTATGAAGAAATTATGATCATGTCTTAGCTTTTCCCTAATTTTATGATTCTGGCTAGGATGATCTTTACTAAGTGTTTTATGTTAATATCAATAGACTTGTATGTATATTTTGTCGCAACGTAGACACAAATCTTTTCCTACCAAATGAGTTTTGTACATCTTTCTTGAGTTCGATGCTCTCTCATCTCATGTCCTTCAGAGAGAGACGCTTCTTGTATTTTCTTATGTACAATGTATTTGATCTGGGTTCTGCCCTAAAGTTGTAATTTGTCATTCCATTCCCTTTCCACCTCATTCTTTCTCACCAACTCCGACGGAGCGGATTGAATCATTTTACCTTCCATTTTTCCATTCTTAGTTTGAGCTTTCTTTTCCAATAAATTCCTGACTTTGATTTACAATTAGAAACTTAAAACTACCTGTTTACTTCATAATATTTATTATATTTCCATCATTTCCTAAACTCAGTATCATCTCATACTTCCAATCATTCCATTTCCAACATAACCTCGATTAAATTTTCCATAGCACTATAAACTCGACAACTTCCAAGTCCACCTTTCTGTGGCATCTTCACTTTCTAATGATTACAGAAAAACATAGCTATGAGTCATTAGGCATATGTAATTTTTTATATCTTTAACTGAGGATGCAATCCAGTCACGTAGAGCTGACGTTGTTTTACATATATACACCTTTAAATCTTTAAAAAAACATCAAATAACTAAATGTTGAGGAAATGTACTATTTTAGAAACTTCAGGTAAGACATTAGATATGTACAACGCAGCAAAACGCTGATATTGGGTCGGGTAATGCTTTCCTTCAGTACTTCCACAAGCACCCATGTATGCGATGCATGCATGTTTTTCTTATGCAATGATGATGAGGATGTTGCGTTCAGCTACCTTATTTTCTTCTCTCAAGACTGCTGCTTATGCAACTTGACACCTTTTTTTTGTATCTAGATAATATATAAAAGTGACTTTTGTCTACATGGCAGTATAAGCAACAGATTTCTTTCCACCACCCCACCGAGGGATGTTTTGTAGGAGGGGTGTATCTTTATACCTATTAGTATATATATACTTCCCTCATCTTTCACTTATACTGTTATTTCATTACCCTATCATTACCATTCAAGCAGCAGAACAGTTGAGATAGAGACTGAGTATTCTTCTTTATTCACCATCAAAGCTCATATTTTTCCTTGCTATATTCACGTCAAGCTGCCTACAGCAGTTACAACAGAGAAAATACTATTTTTTAAAAAAAAATTGAGCAACGAGTTTGTAAAACACTTAATCATGAAAGTTACAAAGTGTGCAACTTCCATCTCAAAAATTAATAGTAGAAGCTCTCCCATGGTTTCTGCTAGGGGAAGTTTCTCTTCTAACATAAAAAATTGTTGGAATGGCTCAAGTACTTCCAAACCAACTCCACCACCCACCCAACAACAGACAACATGCTTGTTGTGCTCAGACATTGTACTATTACCACAATTTCCAAACGGGAATTGTGATGCAAACTTTAGGGAAGTCATTGCCAATTTGTGCAAAACTTTTAGTATCGAGTTGAAAGGGCAGTGTACACCTGCAATGTTCCCTTTGTGTGCTCTCAGATGTAAACCAATTGTGAGTCAGCTTTGGAAACAACAAAAAGCTGTGCTCGGTTTAATGAATACTATTGAAAAAACAGTTAGGGAAGCAGAAGTGATGGCACAGGCAAAAGTGGGCAATTCCATGACAGTTAATGAGCCTCGTAAATTTACCCAGCTCACTGATGCAATTTCAGCAGGTACGGTTGCATTTTAGGGACCTTGAAATCATATCACGTCAAAATCATTATAATACATGTTAAAATGTTTGATTTTTCTTTCCAGCATACAGAGCCAAGCTCCTGAAAAAACACCTTGAATCCAAGCAAGTCTCTTCAGTTGAAGACGCTAACGCAAGTTCCAGCCACTCTTCCATAAATGATAACGACAGTGGCGTGGAAAGTGAAGGGAGTCAGAGCGAAAGAATACAGGAGCCAAAGAGCCCAATAACTATTAAACAGGAATATGTCGATGAAGTGGACGGAGCACAATGGGCATTGTGAAATCCAGCGTGTGGAGGAGGAGTACCTGATTTTACTTTTGTTGGTCATCAAGTTATTGTGGGTTCTGTTGGGGAGCAAGAGCAAGACTACTTTGAAATGGAAACCACAGAGAGATCTGTCGATCAAAATGCGGGTGCCTTTTACGATAATTTAAAAAGTATCGTGGTAATTACCAACGAAAACGCAGAATCTGATGTCGTTTCTTTAGTTCAAATTAAGAAAGAAACGCAGTAAGTCGAAATATAGATTTAAAAATGTTATAATCATGAATCAGTGTCAGTTAGCTAATAAAAATGTGCATTAATAAAATAAATGTTTGAATTACAGTCTTCATGTAGCGAGTGAGAATGATGATGAGCATACGCCCCCTCAACAACCTCATTCTTTCAAAGCTCTTCCCAACTCGAAGGATTCCAGGAACAAACGTGTGGCTCGGAACAAAGGCATTTCTGCTCCTACCAATAAATCGTTTGAATGTAATTTTTGTGGTCGTAGCTTTGCGAAAAGTTGCAATTTAGGACGTCACATTACGTGCACACACCGCGACAAACTTGCATCAGCCCCAAGGAAGCAACAGCAAATGGCTACAGTTTCCACTGGAAACAGGAAAAACACAAAGCAGGCGCACGGAAAGCTACCGCAACAACCTGTCCTCCGAACTATTTCCCAAGTTCGTGGTGCAGTTCCTTTGGCATCTGATAATGGTATTGCTGGTCAGCGTTGCACAGCGGCTGATGGAACTGTAGTTTTTATTAGAGACGGGCTGCTAAAGTTTCCGAGGAGTAATTAATATTTGTCACTGGTTTATAATTGTAACATAGTTTTATGCTTGTTGAGAAGATCTTTGATCTGATGGTTAATTGTTTTTAGTTAGTATGATTTTAGTATTCTGGTTATTTTTGAGTTACTGATTTAAAAAGTGGTAGAGTCGATGTAAATAATAGTTTGAAGAATTCAATTTGAATGTACGTGCGCACGATTGCAAGCCTTATTGGTACCGTTTTGGATTTGTTTTCAAATGCATTTAATTTTAAAATATTATATGATGTTACAACCATTTATATACAATAAAGTTGTGGATAGTTGAGATGTAAGAATAATACTGTTTATAAAAACAGGTTCATTCAACATTCATGTAGCAACAAATGATAGTTTTACAATCGTTTATTCTAAATGGTAGGATGCAAGATATAGCTTGGAACAAAATTGGTTTGGTAGACCGAATAATGGATAATTTAATGACGAGTGTGAAAACTGAATATCAACTAATTTCTAATAAAACTTAAACAAACTCCTACTCTTAAATTGTCTCGTTACTTTTCATGTTATAGCAATTTAAAACTTTTAAACAAGAAGCGTCATTGTAGATATGGAAGTACAATGAAAAAATGATGTATTCAGCTAGGTCTAAGCTCTAATTATTCTAATGTAATAATGTAGACAGAATGAATAATAGCATAATCGCATGCAATTTCCCTTCATAGATAAGACTATGGAATGACCACAAAAAATTTTTGCTTTTGGTTATTTCGACAACACTTGCAATTCACTGCGGTCCTCCATCAGTGGCTTGTAGCGTTTCCCATATTTATAAAACCAAACCGCAATTCCAAATCCGAAAGTTATCGCAATAAGCAGAAAGAAAATAAACAAACTGAATGCACCGTTAGTGTCGTATGTGGAAAGACTAGAATCGGGTTCACCCCCCGCGTTGCAATTTTCAGAATCCCAAAATAAATCTATAAAAGGGAAAGATCAGTTAGTTCAAATGGAGAAAAAAATTTTAAACACATTTACAATATATATAATGCAGGAAGGTAACCGTGAAAAGTCTCGACAAACGAATCCCCAGTAATGTTGATCTCGGTGTTGCGTTTCAACTTCCACCACCCTTCAAAGTCCTGTGTAGTGATTCCGCTTGCACTTTGTTCTTCTTTCCCCAGTCGTTCACCAGTTCCCAGCATTTTGCAACTTGTTCAATGTGCGAATTCAATTGTGAGCAGGCGACTGATAGTAACACCTAACAATGCACGTGAGAACGCGTTGTTGGTTGGAGGTTTAATGGCGTTCAGGGCCAATGTGCTGAGCAGAGTAAGCAGTTCAGGAATTGGTGAGGCAATGTGGTACAGGTGGAGGTCTATGACACTGCTGTAGGGGATATCACTATGACAACGCTCACCCATTTGTTTACTAAATGAAACTGCTCCTTCAGAGAGCGGCAGTCAGACAGCCTAATGTAAATTCCCATACTAATGTTGGTACTACTTAAAATCGATGGATATTGACGAAAGGACTGTTGCTAGTCTGCAGCGTCGTTGCATTATTCGCGTCTTGAGACAAAGTGGTAGTTGTGCGTTGGTTACCGGTAAAAGAGTCTGTAAAAGTATAAAACGGATGTATCACATGAACAAGATTTGTTGGACGAAAGGAAAATTTGCACATTCTTGCAAAAATATGTATAGATTTAAAAGTGTTTGTAAATCAAAGCATCAAAGATTTAAAAATATTTTATATGAAGAACTACTGCAAGTTGATTTAGTGCTTGAAACAATTTCGACTTACCATTGTGGGGACGACATTGTTTTTGCTAGTTTTTTCGTTTTCTAAGGTAGTCTTCAAATCTCTCAAGATGTCGTCCAAATTCGTACTGTCATTTATAAAATTTGGAATCGCTCCGTATAAAACAACAGTTGAAACAGTGTCATGATACAATTTATTTGCAGATTGCGCACTCTGTAGCTCATTCTCCAAGCCTTTCGTAAAGTTGTTTGATTGGGGGGAATACATGGAAATGATTTTGAGAGGTTGACAAGACGTATTGGGTTGACATTTCCGATTCAATTTTGCAACTAAATCAGCAATCTCAGGAGTATCCAAAGTAGTAATGATGGAGAATCGGCTTGAGACTAGCTCCAACATTGAGCTAATCTCACGGTCTGTATATTGGTTAATGAGGTGGTAAAAGGAAATTCCGTAGTTGAAATATATTCCAGCCTGACTCCGTACGTCACCAGCATTAAAATTCATCCCGTAGATTTCTATACAAGCAAAAGATAAAACATGTAGACAAGTTCACTGAGGAAATATTGCAAGTTTGAAATAAACAAGTTTTCTTTTCCTTACCATCCGCTTTGGCAATGAAACGATTTTCTGTACGGCTGGTTGAGGTTTATCCACCTGAGGTGTTTCGAGTTGACGCCCACCATCCGTTATGTCGTTAAACGTTTTGTTTAAAATCACCGTGCGATTAGTTTCCTTGCCCAGTCACTCATTAGCTGCCCACTGAAGAATGAGACCTCAGCCCTGGATCGTTGGTCATGAAATGGATCATCATTTCCTTCAAATTGAATTGTTGGAATGATGAGGTCCACGTATGGTATAATTTCTGAGAGAGTGGTGTCTGCATCACATTCCACAATGGGAAGCAATATTCCTAACTTATAACGATGTGTGCCGAGCTCATCAAGGTTAATCAGCTCCCAAGAAGATTTCACAGCGGCTGTAAATTCTTCTTTAAAATCAAATCCTTCTTGTAGAAGAGGATTCAAAGACCATTCCATTAGAAGCAGGGTGTCCACAGTTCCTGGATGTATTTTGTTTGCTCTATCCGCAATAAACTTGGCCACTTGAATGCTCTTTGTGAAGTCACTATCATGCTCATGCTCCTGTCTCAAAGAAGTAAACGGTATCATCACCTTCATTTTCCGGTCCTATATTTGTTGTTACGCTGGGCCACTATACCGGGTATCAGTAGCACACTGTCATGTAGTGTTTCTGGTGGAACAACTGCAACATAATTCACCGTTAATATAACACTTCATCAAACAAATTGACGATATCGGGTTGCCCCAGAAGTTGAGAAGCTTACGTTTTTGTGTCATTGGCTGAATAATGTCAGTTACGATGGTTCCAAAAGTTTCCCCAACAAGATTGATCATTTCCACAGAACTGTTCCTCTCATACCAGAAACCAAAGCCAAAAGGTGAGTTGAACCGAACTGCTACATGATCCCTGCTAACACTCATATGTCTGGGTGGTGGCCGTTCCTAAGAATAGACAATCATTTATATAAGTAACTTTGTTTCTTTTTTTGCTTTATGCCAGGCAAAAAGAGAGGTGAAAAGGATTACTTACGATGCATGTTGCAAAACATCGAATGAAAAGTTGTAAGAGCGTAAGGGCAAACAGAAACAGTGGTGAGCCCTTGGCCATCTGGTGCTTGTATGTGCCCACACTGCTAAATGTATTATTGATTTGTTTCCTTTCGGCGCGTTACTTGCTTGAAATCTGATATTGATCCCAACCTTATTCCTTACCTTTAATTCTTGAGCACAATAGACAGATTGCATGAAAACTGCGACACTCACTAAATACAATTTTTTGGCAAAGAATGTTTTTGAAAGTAGCACAGAAATGAATAATATATCAGATTCAATAACGATTATAATGTTTTAGGAGTTTTAAAATTCAACACAGGAGTTTATGCAATAGTTGGTGTCTACACACTTGGTCTAAAGTGAACTTTTGAAATCATTTTTCAGTTGTAATTTTTACAGCGTACCTCAAAATATTTTTCAACAAAGTCTGACAAACAATTCCAGGATAAAAGTCGCCTTATACTTCACTCATAAGTCACAGTTTTGTGAATTTTTTGAGAAAGCGAACAAATAAAATGATTTGTACCTGAACAATGGACTGGCACTTGAGTGGCTTGGGAAGAAAGTAAAAGCTGACTACTCTTACCTCATCCTCTCTGCTTTCCGTGGTCTTCTTCCTTCTTAAATCAATAAAAGATTCGTATCAGTCCAAATCAAGAACAAGTATGCTTCCACATTCACAAAATATGTATGTGTAGTCGAAAGTGGAAGGAGAGACAAAACGATTCTCACCTTTGTATCTATATTTTCTGTACCTTGTATCCATAATAAATTTCCAGATATTCCCAAATCACACTTGAGCATCATCAGACACCAAAATGATGCAAAGGAAAATGTTCGACTTTGTCCAGTTATGAGTCATGCAGTAGAAGCTATTCAAGCATTTGTTCCAGAGGAGAGCAATCAAAGTTAATGAAGAAAACGAAGCATTTGAACATTGACATGTCAGCAAATATTAGTTCAGCTTTTCATTTGTTTGCTTTACACCTTTCATCTTACTCTACGAATTTTTATCCTTTTATTATATTAAGTAGCATTTACATAAATATGAAGGGAAGAGATTGACTTCCATGCAGTAACTTTTTACTTTGTCAATATCATTATGATCATTATATTTATTTCGGGATAAAAAACACTCCATAATAGCCCAATTCTTCTTGTAAAACCCTAACAGTGTCATACTCGCAATGACAAGTCGAGATTGGAGTATTAAAAAACTAGCCTGGGAATCTGGAATTGGTTATCAATGCATTCCTGTTTTTTACTAAAAGGTCATGTTAACTTTACAGAAAAACATGAACAACTATGATGAGTAGTGAGGTATGCATGCAAACATTATAAACCAAATTGTGAGCATGATATCCGATAATATACAATACCTAGTTAGATGCTTTGGGTTAAAAAGGGACATTAAAAATGAGTTCAAGAGAATTTCACAATGCCCCGAAGTAGTCGCGTTGTAATGTGACATCGTTTGTTAGGGGATACATTTTTTGCTGTTTTTAATTACTGCATAAAACTTCCGTCTTGTCATTTTAGATCAGACTTCGTGCTGTCTTTACTATAGACCAAACTGACAATAGGTAACCACAGTTCATACCATTGTTTCTGGTTGAAAATAAAATGAAATTATAATATTTAATTTTAATTTAATATTTATTATATAATATTTAATATAATTAAAATAGGTAAAGATACTATGGTGAGATGATGGGATTAAATTCTATTCCATCGCGTAATTGTGATCAAAAAGTATTTAAAACCTACTTATTTACTTACTCGTGTTTTTATCTTGCAAAATCCCATATCTTAAGGAGATTTGTCATAATTTATGCGGAGCTGTACCCTCAGTGGAGCATATACCGAATGAAAGCTGATAAAAGATACAGATGAATATTTTCCCCAGTGCTTCAAGGTACATCATGACTGTAATGTACATTTTCGTTGTTATAAGAACGTGGATGAGAAAGAGCCAGGAATAAATCTTTTGGTACAAAGGCATTTTCCACGTTTGTTGCTCTCACAACATCATTACATCACTCTATAGTGTAATTCAAGAGGACGCGATATGGAAAGCATGACGAGATAAGAAAGGAACAACATACAGAAAGTGCCCTCGCTGCCTATCCTTCGTTTTACTCCAACTTGAACATTGAGTTGATGTATGCGCAGGTTCAAACCTGCAATAGATTGTAGATAAGCAATTTGCATTATAAAAAAATCTCAATTGAAAACGCGAATGAATCCTTGGACGTCTATAGATTGAACATTCACGTTCTGCCATGATTTTCTAAATTCAAGATAACAATAAACATTGAGTTGAGAACTACACTAGTAGGATACGTACCGTAATATATATGAAGTGCCCCTCATTCTACTCAGAAGAGAAGGCACAAGCACGATTGTCTACAAGACTCTTCCATTTCTACCTCAAAGCAGTTAGAATACGATTTTTTCCTCTCGCAAATAATCAGGTTTTGGATTTGATTCCAGTTTGCCTTAAAATTTAAGTTTCATCAAAGTTCTTCGTCGTCTTACAGCGCAATAAAAAAAGGACACGCGAAATCGGTTGTGTTTTTTAAATATTTTCTTGAAATAAATTACCAAGTATTTCATATCCACCTACAATTTTTTGTGATTGCGGTTTTACACTTCAAAATGGCTCAAGATCCGAGGCGTATTCTTTTTTCTCCACTTCCACAAATCCTAGCTACCCCTATGGTTCAGCGCGCTAGTAGCCGTGCTGGAGGTGGAATGCAACCTCAGCCAATTCAGCAAGAATTAGTTGGAGAAGGCGCTGCTGATGGTTCTCTTGAAAACAGTGGCATTGGTGCTAGCTACGCTGGAAGCCAGCCACCTCAACAATCTCCAGGTGTCGTTATCAACTGCTATGCTCCAATCCATGTTCATGTTTACGATGGAGAGAATTTTCCCCGTTCAATCCAGTAAGTTCATAAAATATATTTCGTAAATTTTTAAAATTAATTAAATTAATACACTATAATCGAATACTTTATGTATATTGTTTCCATTAGGGCAGCATCGGTCAACGGATTTAATGCTTCGATTGAGCCACAATTTTCGATTCCTTTGGAGAACCGATTAGTTACACCAGTCCAGCCGCCACCTGCTCCAGTCAAAGCTTCACGCAAACGAGGACCTGCCAAGAAAAAAGCATCTGGTGCTCAAGCTACCAAGACTGATGGTGATGAAGACTGACTGACTAACCTCTAACTAAGGTACTTCAAAAATAATTTAGTAGAATAACTTAATGGGAATGATGCTTCAATCTTTTTCAGTTGTAACTTTCTCTTAATCACTCTCAATTTTTATCCTTTCTTAGGTTAAGTGCTCTAGCAGCTGCAGTTTCTTTCTTCCCAAGCTGATCAGATTCACCATGTCATCAACTTCATTTACTCCAGCAGTATTTCAACTCATAACAGTTTGTCCATTCTAATCAACTTCCCTTTCGATTTCAATGTTTTATACAGAGCTGTTTCAATCATTAATATATATGTAAGAAGTGTGTAGTTTTAGTTTATGATGAAATATCCGTTGAAAATTGAGATTCTAAGTATTTAATCTTATTCACTAAAAAATCAATGATTTATGCCAGATTGATTAGTACGACTGTAGTATTCCAATTTTCCAATTATTTTTAGATACTTGTGAAATAAACAATGAACTGAATGTGATGAAATTTGGCTTTTCGTAAATTAGAGTTAGAGACATTCTGTAAAATTCTTCACAATCAATATTTGAATATAAGTCATGACTCAGATCATTGTTTGTGCATTTGTATTCATTTGGCTCATGCCTTTGTTGATTGGGAACTTCACTCAGCGCCAGTAGACCTTACTTACTCTGAATTGTCGTGAGTCTGGACTTCTCTGCTTCTCAAATGTATTAATTCATTTAGAATTGCACCTAATTTTATTTACATAATTATGTTACACTAGAATCACTGCAACCTGTGGTTTCAATAATATGTGGTTTTTATTCGATTCTTTTGCTGCAACGAGACAATTTTCGTGGTTGGAATTACCAACGAGTATGCAGGTGCTCAAAGGTGATAATGCAATGAATGTGAAATAGACATACAGCAACAAATAGGGTTTAAAATGCATTCCATTCATGCGTTAAGTGTTAGCTTATATTCTGAAGCAGGAATAATATGGTCTGTGACATTTAGCTCGAATGAAATTACAGGATAAAATATTCTGTAGATTATTATACTTTTTTATTCTGTAGTTATGATAGATTTTTTCAACGTCATGTACATAATATATATTTCAGTTATAATTATGGGTAAACTTGTAGCTTACAAGACTCTCGTGGAGGTATGAAACTATGTGTCATTAGGATACACTATTCATTCATTCTTTCATAATAAATGCTAAGTAATGTGTACCAGTTGAAAAAATATTCACGTACAAAGAAGTTATTGTATACATCTATACTAATAATTAATAAATCTACTCAAACATAATGACTATTATATCATGTATACATTTGAGATTCCTAGCAAAACTAGTTTAAAACCTTGCAAAAACATATTAAATAGACTAGGAAAAAGTGTTATAAACTTTGTAAAAGTTATATTACATTCCATTTCTGTTCTCACGTAAATGCAGTTAGATTTCTTATATACTTTTGGGTTCTTACGAGCTTGGTTTTATTAATTAGTCCTACTTGTGCATCTATATGTCCAGTTATTATATTACCAGTGAATTAAAAACAAATTCTTAGTGAAATGATATTCATAAGCAACTTAACTACTTTCTTCCCATCATTACTACTATATACGAAGTAACTTGTAAACATTAAGTACAATTGTTAATATTTAGTTTTATCCAGTTTTTTATTAGTTTCAGTCCCTATTATGTCACTTTTTGTTAGTTGAAGTTATCATCATCATCGTTCGCCTTCAGATTATTACACATAGTTGCCAAGTTCTTTTCGAGTTAATTAAATCGCACTAGTGTAAATAACACTCGAGAAATCTAATTGACACTAAACGGAGATAACACTAATTAATTTATTATCATTATTATAATTTTTTACCCTAAATCGTATACACATGGTATACAATGCGGCACTGAAAAATTATATGATCTTACTTAAATTACGTACATGCTATCTTTAAAGCCACTTAGAACTGTTACTTTTTACTGACTAACACACTAACAAATTGAAATTATCAGCCTAAAACTTAATGATCTCCAATGTAGGCTTCCGAATCAAGGAAGCTAAAACATCTGCACGATGAAAAATGATTTTCTTAGTGGCATTCGTACCTGCTACACACCAATGCAAAATTCTGCTGAGCCTTGGAAGATCCTGAAACGCTCTCCTGTTGAATGCTTCGATGTCACTTTCAAACTTTGTTGTTAACTGGATTTCCTCCAACTCGTGGCACTTATCACCAAAAAAGTTCCACAACCATTTCATTTTGTCCATGTCTGTGACCACCATTTTCAGTTTTTGCATCGGTGGAAGTTTCTTGCAAACGTTTTTCACATTGTGACAATCCAACAAAACACGAATTGAGAGTTGAGTTAAGGTCGCCTCAAAATTGCAAAGAGTTTGAAGCAATTTTTTCAACTTTAAGCTTCTCATCGACTCCAGTTTTAGCTCGTCTAAATTCCATTCAACAAGTCTGAGAGTTTCAAGCGTTGCCAGGTCAACATTTTGCACATGAAGTTTCTTCACGTGTGGAAGCAAAATGTTAAGCGATGAAGGATCAAGATACGCATGAAAAAAGGAGTTGCTACAAGCCAATGTTGTTATGTGTGACCCGTACTTAATAACAAGAGACATCTTGAAAACTGCCAAATCTCTTCACATCAACACAGCTCAGCTTCTCAAGTGATGGAAGCAGCGATGCTATCAAAGTTTGGGATTCAGCTGTTAACCAGCCAAGATTCCAAGAAGGCGCATGGATCTCCAGCATTTCCAGCTGTGGAACGCAATTCAGTACCTCAAGCAGTTTCGGAATGCATTCGTCTTCGTCTGCAAAATCAGGTTGGTTAACTCCAACCTGAATGCTTATCTTGTTGATGTGCTGGCCAAAGTTGGAAAAGATGAGCTGAAGATTGTCATAATCTTCAACATCATCCCTCGACCTGATGGGGAGGTAGATCGAAGCGGAACTGGTAAGAAATGGGTTCCCATTATCGCACCGTTCCATTCCGATGCAATTCAGAAAAGCGGTTATGTTTCCGTTGAAATCGTAACTTTCCTGGAGAGCACCAACCTTCTTGAGGATATTTCTGGTACGTGCTGACTCTTCATGGTCCAAGACGCTCACAACTTGGCTGGGAGAGATGGAGACGTCTTGGAGAATCTTGTCTATGGTGAACTTCGCAGCTTGACTAACTCCACGACAATTTAGGATTGAGTTTCTGGGTAGATACTCAACAAGTACTGGAATTATCTGAAACAACCAACAAACAAAAAAGTTTTTCAGTATCGAGATCCAGGAGGTTTTACAAAAATTAAAATGCACATGTTAAAAACTGATTTTATTACCATTGGAAGCAACGTTGATGTTTTCTGACTGGCCAACAGCTCATTCCACTCGGGACAAGTGTTAATGACAACCAGAAACTCCTCGGGGAAAAGCCAGAGAGTTTAAAGATGTGATTCCATGTCTAGAATTTTGCAAATAAGAGCATTGTTAACAACTCTTCTTTAAAAAAAGCAATAAATTGACCTACTAAACAAGCACTCAGATTGAGTTATTGCACATACCTCAGGAGGCAATTGCGGGCTCGTCACCGGGGAACGATAATGGGATGGATGTATTGGCTGTATTCCCGATTGTTTCCCTGCATTTTGGTTTCTATGCCTCTCTTCTGTTTTTTTATACTGGCGAGATTTAATTTTACCCATTTTACAAAAAAAATAAGCAATTTAATCAATTGTGAATGGAATCAACGGAAACGTCAGTTCTTTAAACTTAGATTACAGTTCCAACAACGAGTCGTTTATTAGTTTAAACTTGACAGAATGAGCAAAGCGAATTGATCCCTCAAAGCTACAATGAAAGCATATCGGAAAAAATTGACAGTTGTTCTATTTTCCTCATCAAGTAAAAACAAGCAAAAGCATACATGTCAAGTCGTAATCCAAAGAGTTGAAGCGTTTGTAATGTTTCAACCGTTGTAAAGTATTCATGTTTTATGAGACAGAGAAACTTAATCCATTTTATGTTCTGTTGACGAGTCAAGGTTGCTTCTGGAATGGAGTAACGACTAAGAATTATTGTCATCAATGATATTAAGAGCATCAAAGCCTTCGTTGAGATTGGGCTAGCAATAACGTAACATAAGAAATGGTGAGCAGCTCATGCACGGGAAGCAAGTAGCTTGCTTCCAGTATGACTTACCGTAGAATGCTTATGCCTGAGTTTCTCAGTTATGAAGCTGTCTTTTTCTATATTCATGCATCTTTTGCAGCAGTATGAACGTGATGAGGACAAATAATGTGTTCCAAGAAAATGAGTTAAACCGACAGAAACGAACATGCTCGCATTTTTATCGTTTGCAACTAATAATGCAGATTTTTGTACTATTTACGCTAGTTCTTGCCATGTGGTGAGAGTCAAAACCGAGTTTCATATAATTTGATGCACTTAAATCTAGCATAACAACAACAACAACTAGTTTCCATCTGTTAAAAAAGAATACACATCAGTTTGCATTAAAATCCAATTGCAAGGTCATAGCTTGTTAAACTCTTCTACAGGCTTTGCTGTCATACTTAAGGTGTGTAGTATAGTATTCGCGAATGTAGCATTAACGTAACGTAAAGGGTTGAAGGTTATTGACACACTTTTTGAATCACCTATTACTTGCTGAGTGTGGTACTGGGTTTGGGATGCAGAAACTTTGTATTTAGTCATCTCTTTATACACATATGAAATACGAACGGCTAGCATATACACATGTTCATTCTACTATACAGAGCATAATGAAAGTGTCATTCATCAAAACTGTCATTCACGACGTCACAAATGAGCTAAGTGATAAATTTATGATGGTGACCAGAACATTTCTCTATGTATGCAAATGTTAGTAGCAAACTTTATAGACACCAATTAATGTTGTAATAAAGAGCTGACATCAAACAAAGTCTGATCCCAATACCTCAGACCACACTCAGCAAGTAATAGGTGTTCAAAAAGTTTCAATACCTACAACCCTTACGTTACTTAACCCAAACGGTGCAATAACATCATCATTGTCCACTAATCAAGCAACCAGAATCTCCAAAAGACTTCGAAACAGGGTGAAACAAAACTTTAATCTCATCATAAAGTGTTAATTACTCAGAATTCATAGCCATGTTATGCCGTATCGTTCAATTGATTGCATCATGAAATGTTGTTACCAGTGGAAAAATAGAAGATAAAATATTGGATTTATTAACACGTTTTCCATAATCATACAAAACCGTAACCATGAAATTAGAATAGGATCATACATATTACATATCTTTCCATCTTGGAGGCTTCCTGCCACCGGCTTCATAGTCGTTATATATTTGGAGAAAATATTTCCGCACTTTAGAGAATAACAAGTTATCCCAAAAGCGTTCCCATTCGCACCACCCAAGCGAATGCTGGGAAAACTGTCTTGGATGCCAGCAGCTTTGCAATGTCCTTTGTGAGTTCAAGGCTGCGAGAGTGACCAAGTAGGCAAAAGTAAAGTAAACTACCGAGAAGAGAAGGAGGTAAGCTGGAGTTCCCATAAGGAAGCCATAGAAAGCCGCCCAAGTACTCCAGCCATGAGCCCAACTAATGGATAGTGAAAGAGGACAAAGATGAGCATCACTTTAGTGGTATTACTCCATTCCATGAGGGATCCAACTCAGTGACAAACTGAGCACGGTTATCCAAGGGCACAGCCATTCAAAAGGGTTAGGCCTGTTCACTGTCCACAGGATCCACAGCGTCTGAGAGCCAGATCCATTTCTCTCTCACTTTGAGACTTGATTCCGGTTGCATTTGGAAAGCATTTGCTCACAGTTCCGTTGACAACTTTCAGATCCACATCAGTCCAATTGACATTGCCAGACCGCTGCTCAGAATCCCCGTTGATAGGTTCAAGCTTCCCCAATCTATTTATGTTCAGGATGACTTCACTTTCATCTACAACATCTCGAACCACTGCATGCAGAGCGATGTTAGTGAACAGAAACGTCAGTGTACAACCGAAGCCAACGGCCACCTGTCATAAATTGAAAGCCCATGAATATTTACGTTTCGGGACACGCTTTTCAAATAATTCAGAGCTTGATTGATTTTTTACCAAGATAAGCAGCTCAGTTTTCGGCTTCATCTTCGACAGTTAGGATTGGTGATGGTACCCAGAAGTAATGCAAAGTCTAAATGGTTGAGTTGACTTTTTACAGCATATGGAACACAATCCTGAAATGATGAAGAAAATCAAACTCAATTTACGTTGGCATTTGCAAATGATGGCAAGTTATATGAAATTAGGTCATGGCGAGCAAACGCAAAATGAGTCCAAATGAGTCCATTGTTAATTCTGAGAAAGGGAATGTATTGTGTAATTTTACTCGCCATAGGCATAAATAATTAGGTTATTGAAATTCCATTGCTAACATCTACCACCTCAAAAGCAACGTTTTTATATCAGAGAAAAAAATCATGAATTTTGTTGAGATTAGAATTACATATGATCTCATTGCTTCCTGTACGTATGATATATCCACCATGAAATAACGACGTCATGAAAGCAAAATTTATGATTATTGTCAAACCAAAGAAAACCTGGTATTTAATACAAATATTTTTTGTTCCACGGAACATTTTAGATGTTTATGGCATTTGCAAGCATACAAAAATGCACACTGCAAAAATCCAAACATAATTGCCGAACGACCCGCTTTATTATGACCATCAGAGAGAGCATACACGCATACGAGAGTGAAGCTCAATAGGAGAGAGCTCACTGGCTCATAAATTTTGAAGATGGCCATTACACACATCAGCTCTGGCATATGACACGGAGCATAAAACTTACAGCATTTATGCACATTCTTACGGCTACATTCGCGAATACTATACTACACACCTTAAGTATGACAGCAAAGCCTGTAGAAGATTAACCAAGCTTATACCTTGCAATTGATATTAATGCAAACTGAGGTATTCTGTTTAACAGAATAAAATTGTAGACAGATTAAAGTGCATCAAATATTCATAAACTCGGTTTTGACTCTCACCACAGGGCAAGAAACTTTAGCGTAAAATGCGGAAATAGAACAAAAATCGCCATAAAGAACATAAGCGAGCACATGGTACGTTCGGTCTTTAAATCATTTCTTGAACACAAGTATTCCTTCACGT
>LJIJ01001871.1:0-34897 GCA_001718145.1 Orchesella cincta
TTCGGACATCTCACTTGGCTTTCAAAGAAGAAATATGATTGAATAACTAGTTACCACATGAATATTTCCTTCTCGTTTAATATTATGTAACGGTAACGACACTAAATTTCTGTGATTATAGAAGAAAAAGGCAATACCTTACATAATTTACAAGTTTACACAGAACACATCAGGACTAATAGTACTTTAATACAACTATCTACATAGACTTTAAGAAACCAGAAACCGCATCACGACAGTCTAAAATAAAAACTGACTACCATGGTTCATGAAAATTGAAACTGGTAATGATGTATACCATATTCAAAACAAACCACTGTTAAAAAGAATAAACTGCTTACTACAGCCTAAACAAAAGTTTGTTAGATGATAGCATACGCAATACATTATGCGATATACAAAGCATATATTAAAGAACCAGACTCACTTGTAATTCAACATTGATAATTTCAACCGATTGAAACTGATCAGCAACGAACTTTCTTCCTGAATACATTTTCAGCTAATGATCGCTACAATCTTATTCTGTTAGGGTATACTGCTAACTGTTGGACTACTATTTTTTAAATTAATCATTGGGCCAATGATTTCTGCTGTTTCATGTCATACGACAATCGTCATCAAGGTACGAAAACAGACATTATATGTTGACTGATACGCCGAAACAATGAAGGTGTTTAACCACGGGAAAAACCAGACCACGTTCAAATTCAGACGCAAGATTAAACTTCCTTTCAGTCTTTGCTTAGTCAGTGTAATGCAAGAAAGTCATTGTTTGTTTCGTCAGTACACGCACCTACATTGTACAATGTACTACAGAGTGGAGAAAGTTTGCACAACACAATGTCCCGTAATACGGATGCACAGATCGACCAAAACTATAAATGATTTTAGAAATGGAAGACAAACCTTGTGGATATATCATATATGCTCATACGAGACCAATTGTAAATAAGTATGAATTAATTACATTTATTTTGGCGCGTTTATCATCACATTCTTACAAATATTTACTAACCAACTCTTTGTGTGCATTGTCCAAATACCACTTGGCAAACTTTTCAAACATGCAACAGTGCTGTGTTGGCGAAATGCAAACAAAGTTTTGTCCCTATTAATGCCTGATGTGTTATGGACCTAGTGCTAATTGCCCCCAAAAATATAATGCGATCTTGCCCACTATTTCAATTTATAATATAGTTGTACCTAAAGCTAAAGAATTTGGCCTGAGGCTTTATGGTGAAAGTACCTAACCCTGCTACAATCCAAAGAAGTAGTTTAAATTGACGTTGAATGTACAGCCTGAAATAAGACTCATTTTAAACCTACAATGAGTTAATTGAATACGTCGCATGGGTGTGTCAATGACTTATGAAGTCAACTTGCTTATTTCGTAAATAGCACTGTTTATAGACATGCACGTAATACTTTGACGCTCGCCTTATATTTCATAAGAAAATAAATGAGCTAATATTTAGACATGATTTATTTGACTTCATTTAAGTGGCTGATGAATTATGGACCTACTGTCGACTGCTTCCCTCCCACCAATATAACACGATTCTACGTCACTACGTACGACCACTACGTCAATTCATAATATGGTAGTCAGAAATATAGTTTTACCTAAAGCTAAAGACCTTGAAGTGAGGCATTACGGTGAAAGCATCTAACTCTGCTAAAGCCCAAAAGAGTAGTAAGAATCAAGGAAAAATCAAGTAAAATGTAATACTTGCTGCAGATACTCATTTAAAACCTACTTGAATGATTCCGTTAGTCGAAACTACAACATTAGAAATCAATCTATTTATTCTGAAAATCTCTTTAGGAACATGTGCGTCATACCTTGATGTTCACATTATCATTAAAAAGTAAATGAGCAAATATTTAAAAATTAAATTGTAACTTTATACTAATGATTTCAAACCATTAAAACTAATGTAACTTTTTAATAATAACGTTTCCAAGTAAGCACTTCAATCAATTCTTCCTTTTGAGGTATGCAGCTACTTCCCAGACTATGTTTTTGGAATGATATCCTTTAGCCAGTAAATTTTGTAGCTTTATGGTCCCATAAGTTAACCGTCATCAATGAACCAAATAAAACAGACTACTAAACAGACACTTTATGCTGACTGATGCTCTGAAAAATCGGTTTGTTAAACTGAAATTGGCTAAGGATTTAGAAAAAAAATTCAGATTCAAACACAAGATCAAACACTCTTTTAAGTCTTGTGCTTAGTTAGTGTAATGGAAAAATTCATTGTTTGTTTGGTCAGTATACGCACCTACATTGTGCGATGTACCGGACCGTGGAGCCAGTGGAGTGCACAAATGTCCAATAAAATGATATAAATATCAAATGCAATTATAAATACATTTAGGAGTGGAAGCCAACCTTCGTGGACATTTATCACATTATCATTCAAGACCCATCGTAAATAAGAGTAAAATGTTATAAGTTAAAACAGACGGTTTATTGAGTAGACGCATACGCAATACCTTTGCGCCAATGCGTGAATGTTCATAAAAAAGAATTTACACCTATGGAAAGCAACACGATCTTGCACACAACCTTAACTTATAATTTAAGAATCGAAATTTTTAAAACTTGAGTATAAAGAACCTGATGGTTGCAACCGCACATGCTCTTTCGAGACAGTATTACATTTTAAGTAAGGTCAGAAGGTTGCCGTTTTTAAAAAGCTCTCGGACTTTCCTTGTATTTCGAGGAAGAAATATGATTGAAAAACTAGTTAACACATGAATATTTCCTTCTCGTTTAATATTGTGTAAAAGTAACGACACCGAATTTCCGTGATTATAGACGAGAAAGGCAATACGGGTGGAATACCTTGCACCAGATCACTGCATAATTAACAAGTTTACACAGAACACATCAGGACTAATGGTATTTAAATACAACTATCTACATAGACTATAAGAAACCAGAAACTGCATCACTACAGTCTAAAATAAAAACTGACTAGCATACTTCATTGAAATTGAAACTGGTGAGAATGTATACGATATTCAAAGCAAACCACTGTTAACAAGAATAAACTGCTTACTGCAGCCTAAACAATAGTTTATTAGATGATAGCATACGCAATACATTGTGCGAAACACTAACATATTAAAGAATCAGACTCACTTGTAACTTTTTGCATTGATTAATTCAACCGATTTAAGCTAGTCAGCAACGTAGTAAATTTACAACTTATGATTTCAATGAATTTATTCTGTTAACGTATAATACTACCTCCTTTTGCTATTTCCTACTTTTGAAATTGGTCCATTGGCCAATGATTTCTAAACTCTACTATACAGACCCTTTATACTGACTGATGCTCTGAAACAATCAATTTAATAAAAAAAGTTCAAGAGGATATTTAGATTCAGACGCTCTAACAGGTAACAGACTAAATTTATTGCCTGAGACACATTTATTTCTGTTTTTTCAAATTTTTATCATTGATTTGACATTGAACTCTCTACTTGCCTACACCAAGAAGGGATCTTTTACTGGCATTTGAACTGGTCTTATAAGGGGTCTTTCGTCTTAGTGAGTAATTGGGAAGAAAGGCGTTGTGTAAATCAGAAACGCCCACCTCAGACCGACGTAAAGAGACACAAACCAAGGCAACGCCTGATAGTAGTGCCGGGGAGTTTAGAAACTCAGAATGCAGAGTTTTTTTTTTGTTTTTTTTTTTCTGTCACGCCTCCCAAAATTGTATAAACAAAGACTAGTACTATGTTGATTTATAATGTAGGAATAAAAATTTGTTATATTGAGCTGAAAGATTTCGGCCAGGGCTATATGATGAAAGGTGCCTAAACTGTAAAACCTGAAGAAGTAGTTCAAAAGAGGTTTAGACTGTAAAGCTAGAATACAAGACTCATTTAAACCTATAAAGAGTTAATTGAATGCTTCGTCAGGGCTTCAATAACTTAAGAAGTCAATTTTTAAAATGTGTTTAAGAGCATGTACGTCATACCTTGACGTTCACGGTATCATTGGGAAATACGAAGACAACAATTATCAATGCACCAAACCGATCAAACTGTAGTAAACAGACATTATATGCTGACTGATTGCACTGAAACAATCAGTTTCACAAGGATTTTAAAACAAAATATTGAGATTCAGCCGCAGATTAAACTAAAGAATCAGGAAAGCAATACAGGTGACACACCTTGCACCAGATTATTGCATAACATACAAGCTAAGACACATCTCACTGGCAGTACTGCTTAAAACACGTTGCAAACATGTACATGCTGTGCTGGCGTAATGCAAACACAGTTTTGTCGTTATTAATGCTGGTGTGTTATGAACCGACCTACTTTCTGACTGCCCCCAAAAAATATAATGCGATATTGCCCACTATGTCAATTTATAATTTAGGAATAAAAAATATAGTTATACCTAAAGCTAAAGAATTTGGCCTGAGGCTTGATAGTGAAAGTACCTAACCCTGCTACAATCGAAAGATGTAGTTCAAAACAACGTTGAATGGACAGCCTGAAATGAGACTCATTTTAAACCTACAATGAGTTAATTGAATACGTCGCATGTGTGTGTCAATAACTTATTAAGTCAACCTGCTTATTTTGTAAATAGCACTGTTTAGAGACATGCACGTCATACCTTGACGTTCACGTTATCTTTCATTAGAAAATAAATGAGCTAATGTTTAGACATGAGATTTCCTTGACTTCATTCAACTGACTGATGAATTATGGACCCACTATTGACTGCTTCCCTCCCCAATATAACGCGACCTAGCCCACTACGTCAAATCATAATAATCTTCAGCTATAGGAGTCAAAAATATAGTTTTACCTAAAGCTAAAGAATTTTACCTGAGGGTTTACGGTGAAAGTATCTAACTCTGCTAAAACCCAATCGAGTAGTTAGAATCAAGGCAAAAAAACAAGTAAAATGTAATACTTATACTTTTAGGAACATGTACGTCATACCTTGACGGTCTCATTATCATTAAAAGTAAATGAGCTAATATTTAGAAATTAAATTTTTACTTGTAACTCTATATTGTTGATTTCAAGCCATTGAAACTAATGTAACGGTTCCAAGTAAGCACTTGAATCAATTCTTCCTTTTGAGGTATGCAGCTACTTCCAAGACAATTTTTTGGAATGCTATTCCTTAGCCAGTAAATTTGTACCTTTACTGTACCATACGACAACCGCCATCAATGAACCAAATAGAACAGACTACTAAACAGACACTTTATGCTGACTGATGCTCTGAAAAATCAGTTTGTCAAACTGAAATGGCTAAGGATTTAGAAAACAAATTCAAATTCAAACACACGATCAAACACTCTTTTAAGTCTTCTGCTTAGTTAGTGTAATAGAAAAAGTCATTGTTTGTTTAGTCAGTAAACGCACCAACATTGTACGATGTACCAGACAGTGGAGAAAGTTTACACAACATAGATCTCCCATAAAAGCAATTTAAATATCAACCGCATTTAAGAATGCGTTTAGAAATGAAAGTCAGCCTTTGTGGAAAAATATGCACGTCAACACTTAACGGTCACGTTATCATTTAGAAATAAAAGATAAAACTTAAGAATTAGATTCACTTGTAATTCAACATTGACGATATGTACTAACTAACTATGAACGAACCAACTTTGTAATAACCCAAATGAAGGTCATTCTATCGAAAGACTCATTTTAAGCCTATATAAAATTATATGAAAGAAACGTTATTTGAATGCTTCATCCTGGTGTGTCAGTACCGAAACATTCAAAGGTATACACGAACAAGAATAAACTGTTCATTAATTACACACTAGTAAAACAGGAAAATACTATATATAACGCTGCACGCAATGCATTCTGCGAATTAAGAAATCAAAACTTTTATACTTTAAATGTAGGAATTCGACATGAGACGTTGTGGCAAAGGCACCGAACTCCGGTATAACCCAAAGGAAGAGTTAAAAATGTATGATGAAATCAGAGACTCATTTTAAACCCATAAAAAGTTAATTGAATACTTCCCTGGGTGTGTCAATAACTTAGTCAATTTTTAGTCTGTTTAAGAGCATGTACGTCATACCTTGACGTTCATGTAATCATTCATTAGAATTTAAATGAGTAATATTTAGAAATTAGATTCACGTTTAATTTTAACATTAATGATTTCAAATCATTATAACTAATGTTACTAATAACATTTCCAATCAAGCACTTTTAATTCAATTCATTTTTTGAGGTATGCACCTACTTCCAAGCCATCTTTGGAATGCAATTCCTTAGCCTAGTAAATTTTGTACCTTTATTGTCCCATACTCCAAACAAAACGGACTGTAATACACCTACATAGTAAATTACTACACTGTACGATGTACCAACAGTGGAGAAATGTACACAACATAGATCTCCCATAAAAGGACGTAAATATCAATCGCAATTTGAATGCGGAATGCTTGTTTGTAAGGTTTAAAATTAAAACTAGAACCTACTATTTACATTTTTCGGAAACAAAACAAAATACGAAATAACCCAAGCTGCATGTTGTCCTACATCACCCTCACTTATAGCATACACCTCACACCGAGAATAAAACGCGCATTGAAATCGTTTAGGCTGGTACGAAATGTGAGAAAGTTTGTCGCCTTGGAGAAAACTTTCAGCATCTCCTACTATTTGCTAAAGGCTGCAATTAAATAGAAGTTTCGACATGAATCTATTCTATGTTTCATTGAATATTATGCAGCTGTAACTGCGTTTGGAGAAGAAAAAGCAATACATGTAGCATACCTTGTACAAGATCACACATAATTTGCAAGCTAGGTTACACCCCATTGGGACTAACATGTAATTTCATGGTATAGATGAAAAATATTGATGTACACTTCCAACAATCGTCCTAGCTAATTTATTCTGACGAATTATACTTGGTAAATACCTTGTACAATATTATCCATCCACATTCCTTCACGAAGTGCTGTATTTATTTTTTTAAATATGTTTAGGAATATGTACGTCATGCATTGACGTTCACAATATCATTAGGAAGTAAATGAGCTAATATTTAGAAAATAGGTTCACTTGCAATTCAAATTTATTAATATTAAACCTTGAAAACTAATGTAACTCTCTAATAATAACATTTCCAAGGAAGCACTTCAATCAATTCTTCTTTTTGAGGTATGCAGCTACTTCCAAGACTATTTTTGGAATGTTAGCCAGTAAATTTAGTAGCTTTATGGTCATACTTTCACATAGCTTTCCGCTTGTCTTATCATCAACATTTTTAATGATAATGGAGCTAGGTAACTTTGTAGCCCTTAATTGACAAGTTTACAACATACATATCAGTCAGACGACACAGTAAGACGTGACGCATACCTTGTACACGCCTACTGCTCTAAAGTATGTTTTCCCATACGTATTGCGTACTTGCGAATTCTTGCTTAGTTTTTCTAGGTTTTTTAAAATCATCCTTCCGTACCATTTCCAACACATTTTAACAAATAAGCTTAAGGCTTTATGAAAGTACAAAGTACCTAACCCTACAGTTTACCAACCTATTTCGTTCCTACCTAACTTATTTCTGTGAAAATAACTAAAGTTTTCAGCCAATTATACTGGACACTCATTTTAAACCTACATAACATGACATTAGAGAAAAGTTATTTGAATGTTTCGGCTGAGTTTATCAAAAACTTAAAATCCAAAGCATTTACTTCATTCGTTAGATCTAAATGTTAACCATTGAGTCGTTGTTTGGATTTTTAATTACGAAGTTTATACATGTGTGCCCAAAATAGTCCTATTTATGCCGAATTTACTTAATATTATATCTAGGTATACTATTAACCTACTTAAACTACTTCAGTCAGCTAGTTTCCTGTAGGTGGAGATTCTGATAAAAAGGAAAATGCAGGACTCACACAATCTTGAATGATGCATCTCATATCTCATCGTACCAGCTTGCGAGCAGGTTGGCAGAGAAAAACTTGTTGAGAAACAGCAACCTCCTAGGTCAAGTCTCAGACATGCTGCTATTGTGTGGTTGTTACTTATTGCTTGACCTAATAAATGAAGGGAATAATACATTAGAAAAGGACACGAAATTGATTTGAAAGCTTGAAATGCTATATTTGCAACAATGCGTGAAAGAAAGAGATAATAATTAATTGCAATTTACCTCGGGTTTCGTAATTTAGAAAAACCTCCTCCTACTCCATGTCACCAAGTATTTTGCTGTTTGATGTGATTCCACAACACCACCACCTGAAATATTAGTCATAGTTATACATATATATATATACATCTATACATTATTTGAAGTGGCTTGAGATAATAGTAAGATTGAGATGTGTGCCCAGTGAACTACTTACTTTTTTCCACCGTATATAGCCGAAAGAAACTTATCAAGAGCAGGGAGAAAGGTACAACATGATAATAAGAGTTGTAGCTAGATTTCATTAGTCATAGAAGAGAAGGCAACCTGTTCGGGTCCCTGTAATAAATTAAACAAACAAATGGAAATGAATGAATGAGTGGATACTGACTCGAGACCTTCAGAATCAAAAGCGAACAAGCAATTAATGGTAATTCAATATCAGGTAAATTTAACAACTACTTAATTCTAATTGGAAATAGTTTTAAACTTACCAATACAACAAACCACAAAAATTCTGATAAATATGGCTTGTAAGCTCCATATCCCATCTCAATTAAAGATGGCGACGGAGGATAAATGACGGTTGAAGCCTATTATAACTATAGCTCCAACCAAAGAACCTCTCCGTTCTCCTTCCTTCTTGTAACTAATTTCAGATTAGTTTTTCGTCTTCTTTACTGCAATGATTTCGATTGCAACCACCTCGAGTGGGAGTTTAGGGAACGAAGATTATAACAGCATGTGATCTAATTAATAATTAAATCCGTTATTTACTGTATTCCAGAATACGCGTGAATTTATTCCTATGACGCCAGTAACTGACTTCTCCCCCATTGGAATACATTAGCTGTGTTACATTATCACTAACTTCTAAGACGTGCCAACAACTGATTGGTTACTAAATTTTAACGTTAACTAGATTTAGATCACATACATGCTTGATTGAACACGTACTGTATAGTATGATAAAACTTGTCGCAGCTATTACAGTAGCTTTCAGTACTGGTATCAAAGAGCATGTATGTGATCTAAATCTAGTTAACGTTAAAATTTAGTAACCAATCAGTTGTTGGCACGTCTTAGAAGTTAGTGATAATGTAACACAGCTAATGTATTCCAATGGGGGAGAAGTCAGTTACTGGCGTCATAGGATAAATTCACGCGTATTCTGGGAATACAGTAAATAACGGATTTAATTATAAATTAGATCAACATGCTGTTATAATCTTCGTTCCCTAAACTCCCACTCGAGGTGGTTGCAATCTGAAATCATTGCAGTAAAAGAAGACGAAAAACTAATCTGAAATTAGTTACAAGAAGGAAGGAGAACGGAGAGGTTCTTGGTTGGAGCTATAGTTATAATAGGCTTCAACCGTCATTTATCCTCCGTCGCCATCTTTAATTGAGATGGGATATGGAGCTTACAAGCCATATTTATCAGAATTTTGTGGTTTGCTGTATTGGTAAGTTAAAACTATTCCAATTAGAATTACGCGTAGTTGTTAAATTTACCTGATATTGAATTACCAATTAATTTGGTTGTTCAGCTTTTGATTCTGAAGGTCTCGAGTCAGTATCCACTCATTCATTCATTTCCATTTGTTTGTTTAATTTATTACAGGGACCCGAACAGGTTGCCTTCTCTTCTATGACTAATGAAATCTAGCTACAACTCTTATTATCATGTTGTACCTTTCTCCCTGCTCTTGATAAGTTTCTTTTGGCTATATACGGTGGAAAAAAGTAAGTAGTTCACTGGGCACACATCTAAATCTTACTATTATCTCAAACCACTTCAAATAATGTATAGATGTATTATATATAGGGAATGTATAACTTTGACTAACATTTCAGGTTGTGGTGTTGTGGAATTACATCAAACAGCAAAATACTTGGTGACATGGAGTAGGAGGAGGTTTTTCTAAATTACGAAACCCGAGGTAAATTGCAATTAATTATTATCTCTTTCTTTCACGCATTGTGCAAATATAGCATTTTAGGCCTTTCAAATCAATTTCGTGTCCTTTTCTAATGTATTATTCCCTTCATTTATTAGGTCAAGCAATAAGTAACAACCACACAATAGCAGCATGTCTGAGACTTGACCTAGGAGGTTGCTGTTTCTCAACAAGTTTTTCTCTGCCAACCTGCTCGCAAGCTGGTACGATGAGATATGAGATGCATCATTCAAGATTGTGTGAGTCCTGCATTTTCCTTTTTATCAGAATCTCCACCTACAGGAAACTAGACTATGAAGTAGTTTAAGTAGGTTAATAGTATAATATTAAGTAAATTCGGCATAAGTAGGACTATTTTGGGCACACATGTATAAACTTCGTAATTCAAAATCCAAACAACGACTCAATGGTTAACATTTAGATCTAACGAATGAAGTAAATGCTTTTGGATTTTTAAGTTTTTGATAAACTCAGCCGAAACATTCAAATAACTTTTCTCTAATGTCATGTTATGTAGGTTTAAAATGAGTGTCCAGTATAATTGGCTGAAAACTTTAGTTATTTTCACAGAAATAAGTTAGGTAGGAACGAAATAGGTTGGTAAACTGTAGGGTTAGGTACTTGGCACTTTCATAAAGCCTTAAGCTTATTTGTTAAAATGTGTTGGAAATGGTACGGAAGGATGATTTTAAAAAACCTAGAAAAACTAAGCAAGAATTCGCAAGTACGCAATACGTACGGGAAAACATACTCCAATATTTAGAGCAGTAGGCGTGTACAAGGTATGCGTCACGTCTTACTGTGTCGTCTGACTGATATGTATGTTGTAAACTTGTCAATTAAGGGCTACAAAGTTCCCTAGCTCCATTATCATTAAAAATGTTGATGATAAGACAAGCGGAAAGCTATGTGAAAGTATGTGACCATAAAGCTACTAAATTTACTGGCTAAAAGATAGCATTCCAAAAATAGTCTTGGAAGTAGCTGCATACCTCAAAAAGAAGAATTGATTGAAGTGCTTCCTTGGAAATGTTATTATTAGAGAGTTACATTAGTTTTCAAGGTTTAATATTAATAAATTTGAATTGCAAGTGAACCTATTTTCTAAATATTAGCTCATTTACTTCCTAATGATATTGTGAACGTCAATGCATGACGTACATATTCCTAAACATATTTAAAAAAATAAATACAGCCGACTTCGTGGAAGGAATGTGGATGGATAATATTGTACAAGGTATTTACCAAGTATAATTCGTCAGAATAAATTAGCTAGGACGATTGTTGGAAGTGTACATCAATATTTTTCATCTATACCATGAAATTACATGTTAGTCCCAATGGGGTGTAACCTAGCTTGCAAATTATGTGTGATCTTGTACAAGGTATGCTACATGTATTGCTTTTTCTTCTCCAAACGCAGTTACAGCTGCATAATATTCAATGAAACATAGAATAGATTCATGTCGAAACTTCTATTTAATTGCAGCCTTTAGCAAATAGTAGGAGATGCTGAAAGTTTTCTCCAAGGCGACAAACTTTCTCACATTTCGTACCAGCCTAAACGATTTCAATGCGTTTTATTCTCTCGTGTGAGGTGTATGCTATAAGTGAGGTGATGTAGGACAACATGCAACTTGGGTTATTTCCTATTTTGTTTTGTTTCCGAAAAATGTAAATAGTAGGTTCTAGTTTTAATTTTAAACCTTACAAACAAGCATTCACGCATTCATAATTGCGGTTGATATTTACATCGTTTTATGGGAGATCTATGTTGTGTAAACTTTCTCCACTGTCAGGTACATCGTACAGTGTAGTACATTCATATAGTGTAGGTTTAGTACAGTCCGTTTTGTTTGGAGTATGGGACAATAAAGGTACAAAATTTACTAGCTAAGGAAAAGCATTCCAAAGATGGTCTTGGAAGTAGCTGCATACCTCCAAAGAATGAATTGATTGAAGTGCTTACTTGGAAATGTTATTAGTAACATTACTTATAATGATTTGAAATCATTAATGTTAAATTAAACGTGAATCTAATTTCTAAATATTACTCATTTAAATTCTAATGAATGATTACATGAACGTCAAGGTATGACGTACATGCTCTTAAACAGACTAAAAATTGACAAGTTATTGACACACCCAGGGAAGTATTCAATTAACTTTTTATGGGTTTAAAATGAGTCTCTGATTTCATCATACATTTTTAACTCTTCCTTTGGGTTATACCGGAGTTCGGTACCTTCGCCATAACGCCTCACTCCGAATTCTTAGACTTTAGGTATAACTAAAGTTTTGATTTCTTGATTCATACAATTCAATGCGTCCGGAATTGTATACAGTATTTTACTGTTTTCTAAGTATTTGATGATCTGTTTATTCTTGCAAAAATGTATACTTTCGAATATGTTTCGGTAAATCCTATTTTATAAATAATCACATGATAGCATACACACAATGTAGTGCGTATGCTATCATCTAATAAACTATTGCTGAGACTGTAGTAAACAGTTTATTCTTGTTAACAGAGGTTTGTTTTGAATATCGTATACATTATTACCAGTTTCAATTTTCATGAACCATGGTAGTCAGTTTTTTATTTAGACTGTCGTGATGCAGTTTCTGATTTCTTATAGTCTATGGAGATGGTTGTATTTAAATACCATTGGTCCTGGAATGTTCTTCGTTAAATTATGGAGTGATCGGGTGCAAGGTATGTCACCCGCATTGCTTCTTGCAAGGATTCTAACGTTCCCTAGAACTATTCTGACACTATACATTAACATCCTCCAAGAACACTGACAATATTATTAGCGGGGAAGATGTAATTGGTTTGGTTTCATATGAGCATATGCCCTAGCAACCCTCAGACTGAATTCTTTATGCTAACGTCTATTGATATTTTAAAAAATAATCCCGATTGTTGGCTTCCATTTCTAAACGTATTCGTAATTGTGGTTGATATTTAAATCGCATTTATGAGCCATTTATGTCATGTAAACTTTCTCCACTGTCTGGTACATCGTACAATGTAGGTGCGTGTACTGACTAAACCAGAAATAACTTTTTTCCATTACAATTACTAAGCACTAATAAAAATTTAAAGAACATAAATATTTGTGTGTCAGGCAGAAAATTTAGTGTATTACCTTTTAGGACTGTTTTTTATTAAACTTTCTCCACTGTCTGGTACATCGTACAATGTAGGTGCGTGTACTGACTAAACCAGAAATAACTTTTTTCCATTACAATTACTAAGCACTAATAAAAATTTAAAGAACATAAATATATGTGTGTCAGGCAGAAAATTTAGTGTATTACCTTTTAGGACTTTTTTTTATTAAACTTTCTCCACTGTCTGGTACATCGTACAATGTAGGTGCGTGTACTGACTAAACCAGCAATGACTTTTTTTATTACAATTACTAAGCACTAATAAAAATTGAAAGAACATAAATATATGTGTTTCAGATAGAAAATTTAGTCTATTACCTTTTAGAACTTTTTTTTATTAAATTGATTGTTTCAGAGCATCAGTCAGCATAAAGCGTCTGTTTAGTACAGTTTAGAAATCACTGGCCTATAGACCAATTTCAAAAAATAGGAAATAGCACAAATAGGTATGCATTATACTTTAACAAAAGCATTTCGTTGAAATTTTGTATAATATGCTAAAGATTAGTTCTAATGTTTGTAACACTATGAAAATCCATTTGCAGTGAGTATCTGGTCTATAATAGACTTTTTTATGGTTTGGTATGGTAATTATTTGCTACATCCAGAACGAGTCATTAGTGTAGTTCTAAATTTAATGCTGCTGATTATGCCCTCTTAGAATAGATTAGTGCATTGCATTTTTTGTGTAAGGCGGTTTGGTGATTTATCATTCATTCGAAGTATGTAATGCGTATTAAGTTTAAATAGTACCCTTCCCTACTAAAACGCAAAAATATAAAATTCACAATTTGTCTCATATGTGCGTATAATTAATATTCCTAAATTTAATCTTCATCCTCGAAAAGCTTTCATATTTGTGGTTGATACGTACATCTTTTTATGGGACAATTGCATATTATGCAATGCATTTTTCAAAGTAAAACGGACATTCCCTTTGTCTCTTGACGTTACATGAAATTCTCTTCGCAATTAAAGTAAAATTGAGGAGGAGCGACGTCCTTCAAAATGCAATTAGTCTAAATTTGCATTGCTTTCTTTTTTGGAAAGTAGTTAATAGGCTCTAGTATACAAATTTCCTTTGTTTCCAATACCAACTTCCAGACTATAGTGTTTACCTCTGATGATGAGTGATCAGGGGTGCTCAATAAAAAGTGTATGCATGTGTGCCCAAAACGTCATTTAGAATTAAAAGGATGAGTATTTAACATCTAGTTGTATTAAATTTAAATAATGATAAACTTTCTCTATGTGAAACAGATTAGCATATTACTTTGTTATACATTAACGAAAAGACTCTAATTAGTTTAATTATTTGTACACATTTAATTAGCAGTTTCAAAGGTCTACTTTGTGTAGGAGTGCTTGTACCATCCTAAGAATGAATTTTTTGTAGTGTAGTGTTAAAATATGTATAGTGTCTTGTAAGCAAAAATCTTGTATTTAAGTAAATAATTGGAATTGTTAACGACGAATAAATACTTTAAATTTGTTATGCTATCCGAGTACTATATTTATTGGTTTGTCTAGTAAATGCATAAAAACTTTGCACTTGCAATGTTAACATTCTCAAGTATAATCTTTATAATCAACAGGAACTAACAATAATGATGACATGCGGTAAGGTAATATGAGGAAAAAATTGCATGCTGGAAAATTAAAGCTTTCAGATTTAATTCTAAGGGCTATTGTCGGATTTTTTTAATTAAAAACGATTTTCCACCAAATTATAAAGCATAATTAGCATCATTTTGCAGGTAACAATCTCAACCCAATGAGATTCTTTCCATTTGTTGTGTCATCTTCTTGTTAAAAGTCGTATTATTTTCTTAAGTCTAGATGCAGGTATCAACTAAGCCAATGGGCACGAGAGCTTTGCGTATCTTCCCTAATAACGAGCCCAAGGTCAGCCAGCATTTAGAATCCAAATTTGCATCCCTTGAAAGCATCTTAAATTGCATCCGAGGGATCCAAATCCAAGTTACACGGCAAACGTTGCAATCCTGCTTCAGGTTGAAGGAACTGTCAATGAAGTGGGAAAAAGTAGCACCAGCACCGTAGACCACCACATCATTGCTGAACTGGTGACTGGGAAGTTCATCGTGGTACCTCTTCTTTGCACGGATTACTCTCTGCATTGGGGCGCTCTTCGCGTTTCCTTCTCTCTACTACGGCCTTCCGACCCTCATACATGATTTGGTGGAGAGACGGAACGGGAGATTCGGATCTTAAATCGCATCCGATACCAAAGCCTTCTCCTTTTTAAAAATGGCGATTGTGCTCATTCTTCTCCTTGGATTCTGCCGTTTTTTGTCTCTCATGCCTCTTTACATTCGGGTTTATTTCACTTTCCATCTCCTTTTCAACGCAAGTGCTCGGAATCGGGTTTCAGATGTAGCGACGGCCACTAAACCTACTGCCAGCGTATCTGAGGAAAACTAACCCTGTCATGTTAATGCATCTTCTACACATGCGCTGTTTTAATTTATTTTTGTAACAAACAGAAATACAATCATTTTTACATCTTATACCAGCAAACTGTGTATATTTGTACCTACTGAACCTGTTTGTATTAAATATTATGGAATTTCTCAACTAACGTTTAATTGGTGTAGGTCTCATGTACTTTCTCGAAATTATACAACCCATCCTTGTGTTGAATGCGTGCTCGCTCGAGCATGTTTGTAAATGATCTCATACATATCTGCACCAATAAGCATATTGACATAGCCAATGCTGTAGCAGGTTAAGCGCAGAAAGGCAATCACAATAAATTTTTTCTAACAAAGTGTACCTTTCCAAGCTAACAATTACTTATCACCCAATCCTGAGAATAAAATGATGTCACAAGAAAAAGGTCGGAGTGGATTTTACGCTATCAGGGGTTTAATTCGGTCGACTCATATGTGACATTAAATATTGGCAGTTACCAGGCACCATCGGGAATTTTAGTTCTACTTTCTTTCATTGATAAGATGACGATGTTTCGTCAAAAGCGTTGACTTTTATTTGGCCAAGATTAGTTGGAAACGTCAGAGTTGAAACGTTCAAGTGTCATTGCATTCAGTTTACTGGAAGGGTGTGAATTTTTACCGAGGATATAGAAAACGGTTGTCGGTTTAAAGGGGTTCCATTGAAAGTCTGCAGGTTTAATGGTCTGATTAATGGTTTTAATGATGTGCCATCTCCAAAAACCAACTAATGGGTTGACAGGATTATCAAAAAACGCAAATACGAAGTACCCCAAACATGTTATACCTATGCGTTTTGCGTAAATGAAATTAAGTAAACTTTGCTTTATCCCTATACCGACACTTCATGAATTGAACAATTGTCTTCAATTGAGCTATAAAAGAATTAATCCCATTCTTCTCTCGTGAAAGCTGTTTTACTGCTTAAGAAAAATACTTTCTAAATCAATGTGAGCTTGTGTGTCTTTGTGTCTTTACGTTCAATACGAAGATTGAACGTTGCTCAAATTTAAATCGTTTGTAGAGACGTTTGGAAAATGTTTGGAAATCCTCTCCAGTGTCTACCCCTTTCATTTAACCGACTGCTGAGGATTGCATTTTTTACTGCTGTCTTCACCGTCCTGTTTGGACTTTTGTTGGTTTACCACCATGAACCAACTCGAGCATGGATTACAACTGGTGTAAACTACATTGGATATGGATCTGAGCAGGAAGGATTGGATTTGGCAATGATAACACCATTTAATTTTGAAGGACCATCCCCATCAGCTTACCCATCTGGTGTGGTGGAGGAAGAGGATGTCGTTCCCAAATCCGAACCGGAACCGCAATCACTTTTAGAAGCAGTTGTCCCTCCTTCAACTTCCGCACCACCTCGACCACCTGTGGCTTTTATGCGTTTTCGTGCCACCGAGCCAAGCAGTAGGACTATACAGTTGAGTCAACGCTTCAAAAAGGTTCATCAATCATTTTGGTCCTCCATTAAAAAGACGGTGGGCTGCCGCTCGAAGTACCTCAAGCTTACTGGTGGAAAGAGCAAATGGGATGATGGAGGCAAGTGGACTTGTGGTCTAAAGGAAATTGGAAATACAGTCTCAGCCTGTGACCCCGTAAAACCGTGTGCTCTCTTTTCTTTTGGAGTTAAAGGGAATTCCTTTTTTGAAGCAGAGGTTTTGCAGAAAACATGCTGTAACGTGTTTGCGTATGATCCAGAGGACACGAAGATTGGGAGACCGATTTCTCCCACTAATCCAAGGGTGAAGTTCCAGGAACTTGCAGTGGGCAAAGAGGACATTAATAACACGAAGAAGTTTAAAACTCTCATGGAGGAAAATGGATATGATTGGGTGGATGTGGTGAAAATGGACATCGAAGGATGGGAGTACGAAGTACTACAGAGTATATTTGAGGATTTTGAAGAGATTCCGATCGGGATGCTGCTTGTGGAATTTCACAGCGAGCAGCCGAAGAGAATTCTGGATACTTTTGACAAGCTGGAGGTGAAAGGAATGAGGATATTTCATGCCGAGATTAACCCTTACTTTCCTGACTACGCTTGTGAATATTCTTTTATTAATGTTAATGCTGGGTACGATTTTCTTGCAGAGTTAATAAACCTTGACGATTAAGCCCACGTTGTTTATATCTGGCTATAAAACTATTTATTGCAACAACTTTCAAACTCATTTCTAATTATCGTTACTCATTTTAATTCGAAATCGCTCAAGGTCTGCAAATCACTAATCATTCACATCCTTCTAAATCATATGCATAACTATCGTGAAACTGGTTAACTAATGCTTCCACTCGTTCGGTTAATCTCTCACTTATCATAGGGAGTTCAATGATTTTAATAACTAGAATGATTTTCGTTCACCGGAAACGTATGAGAATTCATACATGCATATATACATATAAGTACATGTTTTATTTTCATTCATCATGAAATGAGCCTTACATATTGCTATTTGATGGAGCAAACCTGTTTTTCTGCAAACTTGACGGTAGTATTAATTTCTCAACAATAAAGGGTGGAATTCACATTTAAATCAAACCTCGGTTTTGTCATTTGTCATCATTGTAATAAATGTCCACAAATTAATAGTAGGGGTCATAATCCATTTTTAGGCCACCCAATCCACCCATCACATCTTCCACTCAATGTACAATTAGGCATCATAACTTTATAAGCATTAAAATGCTAGTTAATACTACACCTAAATTCATTTATGAACTTTATAGTACATTAAAACAAATATCGATATACATACGTATGCAAGATGAACGTGTGCATGTTAAAGTGTAGCAAATAAGTAAGCATAGCTTTCTGGCATAAAACAATAGAATGGAACGGGAAGGACAATGAATGAGTTCTAAAACCTTACTTACTTGGTGCAGATTGCACTTATAAACCGCATTGTAGTTTCGTTGAATTTTTGTATTCAATTAGAATGATACATGGCATTTGTCATATAGGAATCTAGTCGTCGAAAATCATTTAACCAATCAATTTTCAACATGTCTCTTAACATAAGTAGAATTGGCATATATTGGCAGCTGAATACGCCCTAGCAGAGGAATAATGTAATAGTAAGTTTGATATAGGTTTTAATGTATGAAAATAGCATACATACTACTAGCATCTTCTTTACCTGAGGTGGTCACGATGACAAGATATGAGACGAAGATGAAAAAATTATCTGAAATTAGTTATAAGGAGGAAGGAGGTCTGAGAGGTTAAGATAAATTGTGGTGTCTAGAACTAGCTCCCATCATCGGTCGCCATCTTTAATTGAGCTAATTCAGCATGCCATACTGAAACTTTGTGTCGTATTACAATGGTGAGTTGGTTCAATTTGTATTTTCAATAATCACATTCACTAAACTGAATAATATATTTCAAGTATGTTGCTTTTAAAAACCCGTCAACTCCGAATTAGAACGATTCTATACCAATAATCAACAGCTCAGTTCGTTAATAATTTTCTCATTCATTTTGTTGCAGGCCCACGTTTAATCAGACGGATGGTTGCTGGATGAATGGAGAATGAAAATTCATTTATTATTGCAACAACGTAAGTCGGTTGAAATTTTATGTAAATTCAGTTACTAAAATTCAATTTTGATTATTACTCATTTGTTGGTTTACAGCTTTACTATCTGCTACAGCTTTGATAGGATAGGTGTAATGTTTCATCATCAGCGGTGCAGAGTGAAAGGTGCACATATCTTTTCAAAATTTAACGATGCATATGTTTCTTCATGATTTAACCTGAATGTAAATATTTTATGACTGCTTATAATGTTGCAGGTATGGAATCTCATCCGCGAGCTTGCATAATGACGTTCGTTAGGAAGCTCTATTGAAATTCTGAAGCCAACGGAGTCGAGATAAATTTAATGGTAAATATAAATTAAACCCTAACTGTTACTGGGAAGGTGGTATCTTAAACTTTAGCATCAATTGTAGGTCTGCCTTTGATTTCTACCCACAACCACCTGCAAGCTGCTTGCTCGGGACTTTTGATGCTGCTGGTTGCTGTTCCTACCTCCCACCTCAACGTCCTCTCGACCAGCCTACTTGTTTATACTCCTAGTCTTGAGCTACAGGGTCAATAGATAGTACTCATCAGCTTGGTAATTGATAACTAGATTGCCTAGAATTAATTAGAATAAGTTGAAAATGAGTTAAAAAGTTGAATTTTGTGCATGTTCACATCGGTGCAGGAACCAAATTCTCCTTGGGGGTACCCAGGGGTACGAAGTACATATATTATGAACAAAACACATGATTTTTAACAATTTTATCGGGATTTCTATTGGAAATTCAGAAATCTGGGGGTATGACGTACCCTCAGTACCCCCGGTTCCTGTGCCCATGCATTTTCATGCGAAGGCTCAATTGTTTATGTTTCTACAGTTGAAAATGAGCTTGAAGTTAGCTTTCTATTCAGCCGTCAGTGAAACCAGTAATCAAATCGGATTACATATTATATTTATGTATACTATCCTCCGCATTTAAAGTAACATGTAGTTTGAAAGATAAAGATAGTACTTAAATCTCCGATGTATGAGAGTACTAAGTCCAAGAAATTGAATTCTAGATAGATTTTGGTTTGCAGTGGCGTAGCAAGTTTTAGAAAATTTTGGTAAGGCATGGACCGATAGTTCCAGTTGTGTTTCTTTGTCACTTTTCTATTTCAAAGCCTTTAATGAGTCATTGAGAACATTACCTGTAAGTGCATTTTATAAATGAAAGTCAAAATTTGTTCAGTATCAGGTATTTTACTTCTTACTTTGACTTTCTTCAAGGGATTTGACCTCTTTTAACGGTACTGCCTGGCCCGGTCGATCTCCATGGGAGTTTCAGACTGGGACCCAATTGCTACACCACTGCTGGTTTGATATGGTAGGAAGAATCAGACGTTCTGCTGAAAGTTTATCAATTGTAGTGAAAAATAACATGAAAATGAGTAAGGTAGTTGAAAAAGTCAGTATAGCAACCGTCCACAAATGTTTTATGTCATTAACTTTGACCTAATGTACTGCGATGAGAACATGGCATATAATTTTGTTCAGCTGTTTCATTATAAAGAACATCGTTGGCTCACAACGTACTTACCTGTCTGTTGCAAGGATTTACACTGTTTAGGTACATTAAAAGCGGGGATTTAGCTGTCTAGGAAAATATGGACGAGTATTCAAGTCATGTAGAGAGGAAACAAGCTTAACAATAAAAGATTGATTTGTTAGGTATTTAAATGAATTAGTATGTTTTTCCTTCTTATTAAAGGTAAAATGGATAATGGAAGATTAAGATTAGCTCCTTCATACCATACCATATCCACTGCTTCTCTCGACTGGAGCCTGGATGGCTTCTTTAAAATTATCGTGCAAGGTAGGCATTGCACACGCGTTGCTTTCTTTTTTCCTCTATAAAACCGTCAAATTAAGTAGTACAACACGTGTTGCTACATAACATGCGATGTATCATGGATTCTCGTCTAAATTTCACTTTCAAACGAGTCGTTAAATAATTTTCTAACTAAAGAAAATAGAAGTCATCACTATAAACGGAACTCAACAGGTTTCAGAATCTGCAACTACGTAAATATTAGGTTAGGTATCCAAGGGAATCTGCATATATAGTCCATTATGTATTAAGAAACTAAAGAAATGCGCATTGATATCGATGTATGATATTCAACGCTAGAAGCACACTTAAAACATAGAAAGGTCCCACTTTATTGATAAAATATGCGAGCGGGTAAATGGGTGACAGATGAACTTACTTTGGTGTAAAACACGTTTGTGGCCCCTCTTAAGTGAGTTTAAGAATTCCTTAAACTGTCAGGTTTACTAATCAAGTGATAAAGAAATATATTAAGCAACTCGTTTTCTTACACCGTATGCTTTCTCTGCATTCTCAACACTACTGAGTGCTGGAATTTTAAATTAAAGGACTTTGAAAAAGCATCCAAATTTGGCAAAATGAGTAAGGAAAGAAAGAAAGCAGCTCAAATTTAGTAGTTCGCTCTACCTTCTTTGCCTTGTTGGTATGCATAGAATTAGGCATTGACTAATCAAAATACCATTTTATTGTCAGTGTGAGGCAAGGTATGCTTCTCGCATTGTTTTTATCCTTAAACAAACCAGTTCCTTAACCAGAAAAATAGAAGCCTAGCAACTTTGCCTTCAAAACTAATGTGGGAGTCGGGGTTCTACTGGCTACAGGTGAATTATGGTAGTCAGTGCAAGTATCATAGATACACCATGCCTTTCACCTTGAGATCAGCATAAAACCAGCACCAAAAAGGTTAAACAAACCAGTTGCTTAACTAATTTTCTGAATTAATTTTTTTAAATCATTCCGTATTGCTCGGGTCCCGTTGAAAATGTGTTTAAAATCTTTGATATAGTCACATTTCGGTTACATAGTATTAGGTTCAGCTCGATGTCCTATATTGATCTTGAAACTGCAGAGCCGTAGCTAGGATTTGGTCCTGCCAGGTCCCAACGTGTATAAATTATCTAAAATCGGCTAAATACGGCCTTTTAGGGAATTGAATAGGGCAGTATTGGTCCGGCCGGGACTGGTGGGTCCACCTTGGTACCCCATCGCTACGGCCCTGCTTGAAAGTATAACATTATTTTTGTCCTGACAATTCACAATACTTACAACACTCTTCAGAAATTAAAGTAAAATTGAGTAAGAGTGATGGCAATGAAGACCTTTAGTATTTTGTTGTTGGGAGTAGAAAAAACTAGCAGAACAAAAATTAGTTACAGTAAGGATATACGGATTCGCAACCAAGTGTTTCATTCAGGAGTAGTAAGCTGAACACTCCAATGTTTTAGTTTGTGAAAAGAGTCGGTGGCACATTTCCAGCCTCGTAATGGTAACGTTGGCCATTGAATTTGAAGGATCGTAGGTGATAGTTGAACTACATATGAAGTACCTGCATGTGCACCACGCAGTCATTTTGAGTCAAAATGTTAATGTGTTTTATTAAATTGTTGTACACAAATTATCCGAGTTCGTTTTATGTTGACTACGTTTTACTTTCACTTACTGTACTTACTTACTTTACGTGTTAATTAATTATGATTCTATGCATGTAGCATGGTTGTTCAATTTAAGCTATGAATTATGTAATATTTAAAAATAAGAATACATTTTTTATACACAATGTAGTGCCTAAAAATTTGTATTCAACAATTGTTAGTAGGTGTGTATTTACTGTATATTTTTATAAGGCTATTTATTGTATTGGTTACGGATTAATAAAGTTGCAAGTTTCTGACATTATAGTTCAGTCATCATGTACGCGCTGAAGGAAACCATTAGCATTATCCTGAAAATCAAATTGTATCAGAAATTGGTGGCACAAGGTGGAGGTGAAGCTAAGTCTTCCTCAGGCGAAGCTAATTTATTAGTCCCTTTCTCCATGCGATACGAGCTAAATTAAAAGAAACACACTGTTGGGATGGATGTAGTCAGATACGGTCGTTTTTATTTGTTTTTGCTACATCATCATAATAGATCAAGTTATTTTCATAATTTATCAAGAATGATTTTGTTAGCTTGGACCCCACCAACGTCAATACTTAAGAATAAAATTTAATTAGCAGTTAAATTTTGAAATAAGCTGTCATCTTCTTTACTTTCCATAAAACTAATAAACTGACCACTGGCATGACTGACATGAGTAAATCGGAAAAGCAGAAAGATTTAGAAACGTGTTAACAAACTTAATAGACTTATTTTCTTTGGATAAACATTGCATTCTCCTTTTTTGATATGGTTACGATAAAACAGAGCATCGGTTCTGCAATTGGAACTTGGAACAGGAGATATTATTGTTTTCACTACTGCTGCTATCTAGTCATTTTACTACAGTTCTTACTGAGTCGGCCATTTGCTCAACAACCATCTTCTAAATCAGCCGTGTCACCTCCATCGCCTCCTCCAGATTGATTGTGGGAGTGGTGTCGTCGGGAAGTTGAAGAGTCAGAATCTCCTGAGGTTAGAGAGGGGTCAGTAAGAATTAGATGAACGGCAAAGTCACCTGAGAATGCTTTGCCTACTTTGCCTTTATTAGCTTTGTCTAATGAGTCCTTCGAAAATATAATTGTGTAATGCTGCTTCGGGGAATTTTTTAGTGACGAGGAAGGACTGTCGCGGTCCACAGGTTTGAGAGAAGTATCTTTACTATAGCGAAACAAAAAAACCGGTGGTTTCATTATTGGAAACAAAGTAGATAAAAACAATGGATTTGAAATATTTTGAAGAAATTCTACTCACGTCATCGCCTGATCAATTGATTTAGTGCAGCTAGGCTTTCCCAGCTTTTCCTGTTCTATTTTTGTAAACCTACAAGTAAAGTAATCAACATTAAGTCATGAAGATTAGCGTGGTCTTGTCATGAATCATGAAGGAAGCCAAAATTATCATTAAGTGAAAATTCCTTACTTGGCTTTAACCGAGCTGGAATTATCAGATCCTAGATTGTCTTGCTTAGACGAACTCCCACTGCATGACTGAAGACGGTGATGAGATGAATGCACGGGCTGTGCTTGTGGCTGACGATTCTGCAGTGGCAGTGTCGACTCCATATTCACAAAGAATGTGTTAAACCAACCATGACACAATTCTAGTTTCCTTAAAATCTTGACTGGTCTGGAGAAAATTTCTAACTTCACGTCGCCAATCAGCATGAGTCCATCTTCGAGCTCAATATTGAAATAGCTAGGCTGACGCTGATGAGAGTACGTGGAAGTGGATGAGGTTGAGCCGGTTGAAAACTTTTTCCCCGAACACTTTTTCCATTTAATTGAGGAGGATGTGTAGATGATTTCGGGGGAGGTGAGGGTCAGTCGAAAGACTATGTTCGAATGCTTCATCAGATTTCCTTCTAATCTTATCATCGTAAGATTGACAGGCCTGTAAGCATGAGTAATTAGCATGAGCATAAAAAATTATCACCATCTTGTCGCAAATAAGTTTTGAAGTACGATTTTTACCTTGGCCAATATTTTACATCAGAAGAAGCCCTGAGTAAATACTCATAGTAGCCCACGTATCGCTGCTGACTGGGAATAGTCACCCCGTTCCCATCATGCGTTCTCTTCGATGCATAAAATTCCAGAGCCTCCTTCGCCGTTTTGCACTGACCAGAGTGCAGCAAATAACAACATATCATTAAACCTGTCCGTCCCTGCAATGGGAATAAAAATCTCAAGTCAACCACGAGCTTATTGGTATTTATTCATGATATTATTTCGTTCTATTCTGTACTTTTCCAGCTTTGCAATGAACTGCAGCAACATTGTTTGCATCTCTATTAAGCCATTCGTGAACATCTTCACAGAAAACGGGTATAATTTTCATCGGTGGCGGATCATGATCCACAAAAGGATATTTAACGACAATTCCCGTCTTAAATTTGCTAGCATTGTAAGTACGTTCTGCATAAAAAGGACAAAGAAACAATTAGGCACTACTCCACTCAATCCACAGTTGGCAACACTTCCAAGAAAACATTTGTCACTCTACAAACCTTCACACAAGTTGTAAATTTTATAGTGAGCACTGTGCTTCAATTCCAGGAACTGGCTCACATCCTCAATATTGTTTCTATACATACCTTCAAGTTTGTCTGCGGGATACCCCATAGCTATCAGGTTATCAAGTATGTCTGTAAGCACATAAAAATGAAGATATTGGAAAGTATGGACAGGTAAACTTTACAATAAGAATGAATATCAAACCTAATATCAAAAGCTTACATGATAAATCGAGGTCAAACCCATCTTGCTGCATCCTACAGTGGTTCTTGGATACCATCTTTTTAATTACGGTTGTCATTTTGTTAAGAATGGATAACTCTTCCGAGGAACCAGTTGATGATAACCTCCTCCTCGGAGTTAGTGTAGTTTGTGTATCAAGTTACGTATGAAATCACGATAAGTTTAATAAAACTCGGATGATGATTCCCTAAGATAATGATATAAACATTACATGTTATCAAATATCAGACCACTCACGCGTTGTGAGAACAAAATGTAAAGCAGAAAGTCCCTACGTTTCGTTTTCCGCTGCATTGGCTGATGTATACTTTCGTTTTGAGGTTTGATGTCACTTGGGCAGGAGCAGATTGTGATTGTTTCTTCAATCTTGAATGATCACAAATCACGAATCACAGCTGGATGAGTTGGATAGCAGCATTGTCTTGGGAGAGTGAGCAAGTGACCTCAACTCATGAATTCTGTATTTAACCCTGAATAAAACTGTGTCCAGAATCTGCACTCATAATATTTCTCATTGACGAATAATATCGTGATTCCCGCAAATACCACAGTAGCAGTGTTGGGCTTTCTGCTCAGTTTGTGAACACGAACGTGAATGGTGCTATCACAAATTTCTTTCCACATAGGTGCACTTTATCCTTTCGTGAACTAAAGTGATGTGTCTTTTAGAGGTTACGTGTTTCAGCACATTGTTTTGATTTCTTGAACGGCGTCTCACCAGTGCAAGTATAGAGGAGTTTCCGCAAATGTTGTCTTTGCTTTTTTTCGAGTCTTTCAATACAGGTTTTGAATATAAAACCTTCCCTTTCCAGACAAAAGCTCGTTTTTCAAATTCGACACTTAAAAGACGTGTGTACGAAAGTTATGACTACTTTTTGACAACTTGGCTTTGATAATAAACTATGGTTGTAATGAAATTTATGTTCAGTGACCGTCATTAGACACAAATACTTGGTTTATTATTGATTGTCTTTAAAAAATGAGTTTTTAAAATATTATTTCTATTGACAACTAAAAAATAAGAAATCACAGTACCAAAAAACCTAAATTGAAAGACGTTCTTCCTGACAACAGCCACTGAATAAATAATTAGCACAAACAAAGACTGAAGCATATACATGACTTCCTACCTAACATCTAGATCCTAAAACAGAGTGTGCCAATTAAATCCTTAACAGTGCTTGGATCTTTCTTTAACATCTTATCAAATGCCCGTGAGCCGTTCAAACCTGCTGACTTCCTTAAGCGGTAAGAATTGTTAGGTAAGCTGTAAAATGTATGTACAAAAACTAACTCTGCAAAGATAACTCTCACAATGTGCACTCTCGCACAGCCTTACACTTGAGATTTTCATTTTCATCCACTTTCAGTCTCCAAAGATATAGCAACATGCTGGTGTAACATCAAATCAATCTAATCTTTGCCCCAAAAATATAGACCTCATCGCAGTCTCCAGTACCATAATCTTATAATGGAGCCAATCTCCAGCAAATTCCAATGCCAGTTTGGAACACTTTATTAGGTCGTCGCGATTTGAGTGGATGTATTGCAACAGGTTCCCACTCCCTTTGCATACATACCTAGTTGCATAGATTTTTTTCTTGGACTCTTTACACTCCATCTCAAACATTCCATGCAGTGTGCTGCTTCAGTCAGTGAAAATTTGCTTAGTTTTGCATTTGTTAGGAAAACTATGCATTATCAGCTCAAACATTATAAAAATAAACGGATAAGTGCTGCACATGTGCTTCCATTCGCTGTTTGAAGGCACCGTTAGGAAATGATGTTTCACTTTGCACGGTCGGTATGGTTTCTCACTTTTCGTGACGATTTCGGGCACAAGTGGAGCACACAATTTATCTCAGCCCTGGTTGACAGTTAATTAAACTTGCGGTAGTAGAATTTAGTATTTTGATACGACTGGTTTTAATCTTTGCTGTAATACTAAAGTCGAATACTACTACAATATGTATTCTTGGATGATGATTCGCATTCTGCCCCTTGTTCTTATCATTCGTGTCTTGTCGAGTAATTAGTTCTGCTGTCCCTAGTAATGGTTCCACTTGCACATGCTTTCACTAAATCATAGCTGACCCAGAGCATATTACAACTTCCCTACACATCTCACATCTCTAGTTTATGGATTTTAGACCCACAAATCGTAAAAATTCTACCCTTCATGAAGCTCCTCCATTGTCTAATACTTTCGGTTCTCAACCAATGGATGGATCATGTAGGAGGTTCCATTTATGCGGATGATAATGACTGACAACGAGATTGTCGTGATGCACACCACACTTTTCACTTTGCTAATTAATATATTTTCCCCTAGAATATATACACAAATGTGTTTAAGGAAAAGTGTATTTACATTATGCCTGTCATGCATCAAGTCACCCCTAAATGGATTTGTTACTTGGATTAGCATTGTTGATTGGGAATTTAATCTCCTGACTTCCCGACTGACATAGTATAGAAGCGAAGGAATCCTCGTTAACTTGGATGAGGAATATAGCCTTATTATGGGACAGATGGCATGTAGAGAAATGGAAGAGAGTTTCCACTTTTTATTTTGGGTTAATGATACCTATTGAAACGGCTGAAAAATTAACAGGTTAGCCTTGGGCGAATGAATGAAACGGTTATAATTTAATTATATTTGTGCAATCACAAATATTAAAGAAACATGGTAGATCAAAACTATGCATTAACTTTTAGTGTATTAGCAGGAAAATTCAGGAAAAACAAATGTAACTCTTTCCGATATTTATCGGTGCAGTAGAAAATCAATCTGATTTAAGCTATCGTGCCACAGGTAAAATAACTAGAGCGAGAAATGTATGGGTCTTAACTCTGACAACTGTTCTCCTATCGTAATAAAGAGAGGAAATGAGAAAGGATAGTTGTGTTACCTTGTGGTCAAATGCAATACAAAGTTTTACAATTGTTTGTAAAACCGTTCCGTTAAATTTGCATTTGTAAATCAAATTCAAAATCATCTCTAATACCATGTCCTAGTGGAATGTCATTTCATGCAGCATTCATAAACAGCTATGAAAAGTGCGACGCTATTGATTTCTTAAGAATATTATGAATATGATTATGTGTTCTTAATATACTTACGTTATCAGCCTATTTAGTACGCAACCGAATACAGAAAACCTGTTGTTATTAGATCAAATCGACTTAGCATAAGGTTTGCCCATCTTCTTACACATTTTTCTAATAAATACGCATACTTTGTTCAGAGACTTGGCTCTCTTAATAAATTTTTCTCCATATCACACGAAGAATATATTTGTAGGTGAATTTATACTATTATCTCCTAAGACTCTTGTAATACGGCGACACATTTTAATGCACTATGAATAGTACAACATTCTCTTTCCGCCCTATCCCTTCATAAAAGTGCATAAAAGTGGTTATCAAATTTTTGCAAAGCAGTATGCTTACATAGGTTTTATGTCCCAGTACTCCTGTCTATGAACCATACCAGCCTTGAATCAACCATACCATCCCAAGATTTTTTTAGCTCTTGGTATACAGTTTATGTACATATCCATTCCACAATCATATCACCTCATGCTCATCGTCATGATGGTAGTTTTTATTTCCACCCACAAAGTAAGCTGGGCAGCGTAGTCGCTTTCATCAGCGGCAGATCCATTTCCATTTTACACTCTGAAGGAAGGACACTCTGGAAATCAAAACGCCCAAAGCTTCGTTCAAAAGGTAAAATTATTTATCAGTTTTCGAAACTTTGACTTTCCACCCAATTGTTTGGTTGAATTCGTTGTAAGACTTGCATTTCAGATTAAGTGAAAGTAATCCAAAGGCTCCAAACTGAAATGCTTGAAATCTTCAACAATAATTTTAGCATTTTATTCCTTGATCGTTGTGCCTTGCATACTTTCAATTTTTGTACTTATTAACGACTAAATAGTTTATACTTTTCCCGAGACACTTTATTCCTGTATGTTGATATACGAAACTTTTTTGGGAAGTGTGATCATTAACCTATACATTTATTTACTTTCCAAATGCTCAAGCTTTAGATAGATGAATAGACAAGGAACTTTATGAACACAAATTTATGTACGATAGCATAAGTTATGTATTTTTCTATTATAGCAATCAAGGGAAGTCGAGAACCCCGAAATTATCTGGATGTGCTCGAGAGGAACATTTGGGAGTCATTTACGGATTCACAAATATGGAAAACCAGGTACGAGCACACATTATTAGTAGTAGAGTTGATATTGGATAAAAGCATGTTTGTGTTGAGCAGAGAGTTTCTGGTCTGTGCTGGCTAAAGTGGGTTGCGAAAGCGACTAATCTGGTATGAAAGCTGGTGAATAGGTGAATAATTATCTTGTGTTGCTTACACTTGAGATGATGCGTAAATTAAAACACGTAATTTGACTTGAAATTTGACCTGGGGATTTTAATTTTGTTCCGTTTCTTTGAGAAACCGGTCAACTGTTAGGGATCTTACGTTAATTTACTATTTAATTCAATTACCTTGTTTGTTCGGATTGAGTTGTTATGAACAACTATAAACCAGCGTTTTGGGAACTCAAACCCGTTGCCTAGGGGTTAGTGGTGATTCGATGATGCTCATTGATGGGAACATTGATTTAATTGGATTGTTGAACGAAAGCGGATTCAATTGTACGTGGGGGTGATAGGTGGTGTATTCTTGTATTGTTGATAAAAAATTGTGAACTTGTGTGCAGAAAATGCCTAGGAGGAGAAATCGTGGAGGTCGTGGCGCTGCGAAAAGGCAAGCGGCTGCTGAGCCTAATGAAAACTCGGCGCGGAGTCTGATGGTGTGCTCGACTTGGAGTGTGAGGTTGAGGGTGGAACTCCAGTAACGGAGAAGCAAGCTGAGGAGCCGCAACCTGGCCCCAGCAACAAAGCAAGTCGGCTCGTGGGGGCAAGGGGAAAGGGAAGAAAACTGATCGAAGCGAGTTTGGAGCGGAGAAAGCAGGACCTATCAACAGGATGAGTGAGCTCATTGATGACGTTATCAAGTTCTTGAAAGATATTGCTATTGGGATTCTGCCGCTTTTGCAAGGTGAACACTTTTTTTCGCAATTCTCTTCATTCATGTGGAATTGGAACTAATCATGTGTTTTGTTTTGTTAAAGGTAAAGAACACGAGGACGAGAAGAAGAAGGTGTTGAAGCGGTTGCATGGTATTGGCGTGGATATGATCCAGGCACAGCTAAGACTTTCCATTGTTCCTGATGCCATCATGACTGCTTATAACGAGCTGGATATTGAAGAACTTGTGCAAAACGAGAAGGACGACCAGCAGGTCGTTTTACTTCTCCAGGAATTTGAGGAGGTTACGAGCTACTACTTAGCGTTGACAAGTTTGTTTTTAAGAATTTAACCTGTAAGCCGTTGTTTTGTTTGAATCTAGGCATCCGGCAAGGAAATTGAGAAACGAAACGGTGATATTGGGTATAAAGAGGTTCGTAAGAACGCAAAGTACCAGCAATTCCTGGAGGTTCTTGATCAGTACTACGATCGACGTAAGTTGCAGTTGTAGTAAGTGGAATGCACGAATTATTGGTATTTCAAACCGTTTGTACGTTGTAGCTGGAGAAAAAGTTGAGAAGGAGGAAACTGGTGTTGCAGAACCTGTTCCAGAGGTTTCAGAAGTGCTTGACGTTTCCTCTGAAGGCTTGGAGGCTTTGAACGAGTACCTTCCTACCACTGACCCGTTCACCAAGATGACGCTCAAGGACCCGTACATCAACAGAATCTGCAAGCACGTGTATGAGTATCAATCCGTCATGGACATGATCATCACCTCTGGGAACAAAACTAGGTGCGACAACATGATTATATGGTATTTTATTAATTGGTGCAGTTAAGAATCCTCGTGTGGTTTAAAATAGGTGCCCGTACGTTGGTTGCAGTAACAAGAAGTACATCCTCCCTGATGATCTTGTGAAGGACCCCGTCATTGCTGCCAAAATTATTGAGCGCGTTCAGGATGAGATCTGCGGTGTCTACATGACTGTTGACTAATTTTATGCTTTAAACGTTTTTGTTTTAGTTTTATGACTTAACGAGTTAGCTAGTTTGTTGATTTTTGAGTATACTTGAGTATTCGTGTTAAATAAATTATGCTTTATTGAACTAATTTTGAACTAATTTCTCGTAATTATTTTATTTCAAATACATATTAGCAGGTTACTAATAAGATGGTTTCACAAGACCAAACCACGAGTGTGAGATTATACTAATAAAATTATATAAACGTTAAACCGGTATGTGCGTTGACACGTAAATAAATGTAAATGACTACAATCAGAATCAAAACAGCATACGAAAACCTAAACAATCAAGAACTAACGCGTCAGCATAAAGTAGCCTGTTTACAAAACCGTGTTGGTGCTGTACTGATCAAGCTTAATTCTGGCAGGGAGGGTAGGGTTTTTGTCGACCATGAAGGTGATGAACTTGAGCAGGTAGGGGTGGTTGCATCCACTCCTCGTAGATCCCGTAGAAGCGTGCTAGGGATTCGTACACGTTGCACAGCGCCTTGAACTCAAACGTTTGGAGATTGGCATGCTCGCTTTGGGTCATGTTTAACGGGATGATCTCGTACAGCGGCTTCTTCACAAATACTTCTGACCGGAAGTATGTGGCGTGGACAAACTCTTCCACGACTGAGTTTTCAACTCTCTCGTCCTTTACCTTCTCTGCTAGCTCGTGCATCTTCACCACTCCTGCCACTCGCAGTGCGAGACCTAGTGAAATGAACCTTCGCTTAGAGAGCTTCGCTTTCAGTAAACACGAACGGGCAAAGAATATGAGGTAAAACTTACAATGCTCGGCCTGGTATCCATACGGCATGAACTTGACCGTGAGGTTGAGTAACGTGTTGGCAGCAGGGACTGCCCGTCCTTCGTCTTTGTAATACCACTGGGTTGTGCTGGGATGCTCCTCGTTGAGTTGTTTCCAAAGTATATTGAATAGCTTCACGCAGGCATTGAACACGATGAAATGGTTCCAGTGTACGTACTTCTCGTTAATCAGGTCCGTGATCTTCTCCCACAACGCGATGGCGCTTCCGCTCACTTGCTCGATCTCCTCTTCCAGCCGCATTATGAGGTGCTCCACTCTCTGGTAGGGATGTCCGCGATTCCGCAGCTCTTGCAGATCCAGTTGCTCTGGCTGACCAACGGGTCTTCTGGGACGATGTAGCTGCTGCATGAGCTACGCGAGCACGGGAACACTGAGAAGTAGGTGTCCAAGTCTGAGATTGAAGTGCAGCGGGGGCACTTGCAAGTGAAATCGTAGTCGGACTTTAGGTAGTTTCTTCGTCTCCAAATTGGCCAGAAAACGCACCTGTTGTCGTAGCAAATCGTTATTGGGTCGCCCTTCCTTATGGTCTTGTACGCTTGCACGTACAGCCGCGAGTTTGGATCGCCTATCACCGCGCTGTTCGGAATGCAGCTGTGAAGCATGTAGCTCGCCTCGGTGTAGAAACCACGAATGTCCCTGCGAAATTAGGGAACGTGCTAAATGGTGTGGTGTGGTTATGAACACGAATAGGCAACTTAAGAACGTAAGTAATTTCTTTCAATTTTTATAATTATTTTGGTTAAAATCTTAAATTTTAAAAATTAATTAATTACCTTAGGGATAACACCTAAATACACGTACCTTTTGTTGTTGAAGTCGTATTGAGCGGGGATGAAAACGAACGTCAGCGCGTGTGGTGTTTTCTTCCCCAAAGGCGTGTGAACGCTAAACTGAGCTGTTCAGGAAGTACCTGGATGTAAGAGATACGGGTAATTAGTGATGAGGACCTGAAGAGACTTGACGGCCGCGTTCAACACGCTTTGGAAGAAACACGGCTGGAGCGTTTTCATCCCCGCTCAATACGACTTCAACAACAAAAAAGGTACGTGTATTTAGCTGTTATCCCTAAGGTAATTAATTAATTTTTAAAATTTAAGATTTTAACCAAATAATTATAAAATTGAAAGAAATTACTTATGTTCTTAAGTTGCCTATTCGTGTTCATAACCACACCAACACCATTTAGCACGTTCCCTAAATTTTGCAGGGACATTCGTGGTTTCTAGCACCGAGGCGAGCTACATGCTTCACAGCTGCATTCCGAACAGCGCGGGTGATAGGCGATCCAAACTCGCGGCTGTACGTGCAAGCGTACAAGACCATAAGGAAGGGCGACCCAATAACGATTTGCTACGACAAGAGGTGCGTTTTCTGGCCCAATTTGGAGACGAAGAAACTACCTAAAGTCCGACTACGATTTCACTTGCAAGTGCCCCCGCTGCACTTCAATCTCAAGACTTGGACACCTACTCTCTCAGTGTTCCGCGTGCTCGCGTAGCTCATGCAGCAGCTACATCGTCGCAGAAGACCGTTGGTCAGCCACAGCAACTGGATCTGCAAGAGCTGTGGAATCACGGACATCCCGTTCCAGAGAGTGGGAGCACCTCATAATGCGGCTGGAAGAGCGAGATCGAGCAAGTGAGCGGAAGCGCCATCGGCGTTGTGGAGAAATCACGGACTGATACGAAAAGTAACGTACACTGGACCATTTCATCGTGTTCAATTACCTGCGTGAAGCTATTCAATATGCTTTGGAAACAACTCAACGAGGAGGCATGCCCAGCACAAACGCCAGTGGTATTAAGCAAAACGAAGGACGGGCAGTCCCTGCTGCAACACGTTACTCAACCTCAGCGGTCAAGTTCATGCCGTATGGCTACGCAGGCCGAGGCATTTGGTAAGTTTTTACCTCATATTCTTTGCCGGCGTTTCGTTGTTTACTGAAAGCGAAGGCTCTCTAAGGCGAAGGTTCATATTCCTAGGTCTCGACTGCGAGTGGCCAGGAGTGGTGAAGATGCACGAGCCTAGCAGAGAAGTAAAGGAACGAGGTGTTGAATAACTCAAGTCGTGTATGAAAAAAAAACTTAAAAAAAAAAAAAAAAAGAGTTTTGTCCGCACAGCCCACATACTTCGGTCAGAAGTATTTGTGAAGAGCCGCTAGTAGCGAGATCATCCCGTTTAAAACATGACCGCAAAGCGAGCATGCCAATTGCTCCAAACGTTATGAGTTGCAAGGCGCTGTGCAAGTGTACGAATCGCGCTAGCACGCTTCTACGGATCTCGAGGAGTGGAAATGCACCACCCATAACCTGCTGCAAAGTTCATCACGCTTCATGGTGCGACAAAAACGCTACCGCTCCTGCCAGAATTAAGCTTTGATCAGTACAGCACGCAACACGGTTTTGTAAACAAGGCTACTTTATGCT